>JAOBRD020642482.1:0-10546 GCA_027575215.2 Hydrozoanthus sils
TAATAAGTTAACTTTAAATCTTGACAAATCTAATTTTGTTGTATTCCGCCCACCTCAGAAAAAGTACATCTATAACTTTAAAGTTCGTCTCAACAACAAACCTCTGAAATGTGAGAATCATGTTAACTACCTAGGAATCTCAATTGACTCGCATCTAAATTGGAAAGAGCACATAAAAAAGACCCTTGCAAAACTATCCAGAGATATTGGAATTTTGACTAAAATTAGACACTATGTCAATTCTTCTATTCTTGTTCAACTTTACTATTCGCTCATTTATCCCTTCTTGACATATGGAATTCTGACATGGGGAAACACATATAACTAATCTACAGAAAATCATTACTTTTCGGAAAAAAGCAATCAGAATAATAACGTTTTCTGGAATAAATGGTCACTCAAGCCCTTTATTCAAGAAACTTGATATACTAAAATTTGTTGATCTCGTTCAATTTTATAATGCAGTATTTGTATTTGACTATCACAGCAATAAATTGCCATCTGGTTTTAAACATTATTTCAAACCTATCTCAAACATTCACCATTATACCCAATTAGCTTCAAAGTCGTCATATGCTTTACCCAAAATAAGAACTAACTATGGAAAATTTAGCTTAAAGTTTCAGGGAACCTTAATTTGGAATAAAATCCCTGATGATTTCAAACATTTCAGCAGAAGTTCGTTTAAAAAGGAAGTAAAGATAGGTTACACCGTTAGCTATTGACAAGACCTTTTCGTACTGATTATTACTCTCTGTCCTCAAAGAAATATCGTACATTAATACTTTGTGCCAAACTTTATTTATCTCTTATTTATCTGTTTCTTTTTTTCCACTTCCTGTGTTTTTTTCTTAATTTCTGTTTTTTACCTGTTATTGCTAATTTTCTGCACAGAAATTTTGATGCATTTGTTTTATCCCGCTTATAAATTTATAATTGAATCTTGAAGGGTACATGATTTGATAACCGTCACTGGTTTTTTCATGTACCCTGTAGTCTGCCCAGTATCAAAACTACAACTCTTATAATTGTAAAAAAAGGTAGAGAATCGATTACAAATAAAGATATTGATATCCTAAATTCCTGCACAACAGAAACTTGTTTTGTGTTGTGTTTAAAGAAATAACCTTCCAGAAGTTTAAATGTGTTTAAAGAAATAACCTTCCAGGTGTTTAAATGTGTTTAAAGAAATAACCTTCCAGCTCCAGGTAGCAAATACTTCAAACCCTTGCTTGCTTGATTTATAAAAGAAGGGACCATTCATTTTTTATGGGTAGGAGGGGCGGTGGTTTTAAAATAATCTCTGAAGAATGTTGCATGCCCCCCTATTTTCCCTAAAATTTTTGAGTGGCCCCCCTTTCAAGCCACTATATATTTTAGCATGATTCCCCCTCCCAAAACACCAAATACCTCCCTCAGTAACAAGTGAAACATACCTACAATAGACCAGTGAGATTTAATCTTGAAAATGAACCATTTGTTCTAAATCATTAGGTTTTTTACTTAAAATTCATATACAAAACGACAATTGTTTTTAAAATTTTTAATGCTACAATCACGCATCCAGTATCTCTTATCACTGGATACAAAAACATTATTAACTTAACAATTTTGGAAAGTTTTTTATTATCTTTCTACAAAAATTTCTATAAATAATATCAACACATCTATATCCGTTTTCACATGATTTGCAACTTGATATTTACAGTATTTTACGATAAAGTTTTTCTATAACAAACAAGGAACACAGTTCTTTTTGTTCTTTGTCCAACATACTTTGACAAGGAAACACATTAAAAATAAAAATATTCTGAATCAAATCTCTTGCTGAGGGATCTACCAGAACGTGGACTTCAGCCATTTATCTGTGCATGCTCTTTTTCATGGCCAATAATTGCAAGGACAATGTCATTGGCTTCATCATTTTCCTCACTCCTCCACGTCTTCATTGTAATCTTCTTCCTCTACATTATCATGTTCGTCTTGGTGCCCTTTTGTCTGTTGCATTCTCTGTTGAAAGGTACCAGTGCCTCCGAACGATCTGAAGTTTCCCAGATTTACTCTTTTTCAACACCCTTTTTCAACTTGTGGTGAATGAAGTATTTATCCAACTCGTTTACACGTAACTTTTTCAGATTCTTCTCCTCCTTCATCAATCCCTCCCAGTCGTGCTCGCCATAGGTCTTTCTCTTTGCAGCTTCAGTTCCCCTCGCATTCTCCTCCATTCTCTGCGCTCTGGACTCTCTTACCTCCAGGTGCCGCACATAATCCAGTATATACTTGGGCTTGGCAATGTATTTGTCATTGAAGGTGGAAGTATTTTCTGGTTCTGATGAGGAAACCTTTTCACGGGAGAAAGCTTCCTGAAGCTTTACCTTTGGCTACCAGTAATCCACAGAACGATCCTCTGTCGGAGTTTGGTGGTATGGCAGGTAGTGGTACTCAGGCAAAACAGAATGATTGGGGTATGCCCCCCCTTTTAGCTCAAATATTTTCAGATGACCCCCCTTTAGCTTGAAATTTTGAGATGCCCCCCCCAGAAATAAATTGATTTATTTTAGCTATTGTTAGTAGAAATATATAGCAAACTAACCAGCAAATTGCAAAAAATTTTGATGTTTTCTTGTTTTTTTCCCAGACCAGCATTTATTTTACTTTGCCTAAAGCAACCTGATTATAGAATGATAAATGATATTTTTTTTTTGGTTTCGACAAGACAATGCCACATTCAAAACACACATGGGAACATTTTTCTCATTCAGGAACATATTTGATTTTCCGTGTTTAGTTTTTTCCTGATTTTTAACTGTCAAGACTATAGCAAGCATGTAGAATCCTTCAAAATTATATTAGTTATCATTTGAAGCCTGCTCTTTCTATTTTAAAAAATATATTCTCAACAGGAATTTCATAATTACTGACTTGCTAAGAAACTCATTCAGTTTTTTCCTACCAACATAAACTGAAGCACAGTACAGCCTGAGTGCCCCTTTCCTCCCCAGGATGCACTACACATTATAAATTAAATGTGAAAATAGAGCAAAAAATAAATAAATTGACTTTACTTTTTCTGGGTGTTCTAGGTCCACAGTCTCAGTTGATGTAACGTATGTAAACATTGCATCAATTTGCTTTGCTTTGCTTTTCCCAGGAAACCTTGGCAATCCCAGTGACTTCAATTTTTTCGTTAATCTTTTCCTGTCAAGAATTGGATAAAGCAGTTTCCCATCCTCGGCTTCCTTCACTTCTATCAGAAGCTGCTCGAGTCCTGCAAGTTCTGTCTGAAGTGAACTGTTTCAGGGAGAATACCCTTCTCATCACCACCAGGTACTCCAGGAGCCTTACTACCAGTTTTGGAAGCAAATTTGCTGGACTTCCCCAAACCATGGCACAAATTCTGTTTTTGTTAGGTTGGAGCTGAAGCTGTTCTCGGATAATTTGCTGCTTGCTCTTGAGAAAGAATGTGACAATCCTCTGAGAATAATTACACAAGCTGCATTGGCATGACCTGAAGACTTTTCAAAGACATTTACCCATTTCTCACGGATTTTACAATTTTTTGAAAGTTCACTTAGAGTCCAAAAGTCTTATTTGAACAGTGGCTCAGTTTCATGGTGCAGAGTAACAAAGAAATCGTTTGTTTTTTTATAACATAATTCACAGGGTTTTGCGGTTCATCTATTCCAAACCTTTCAACCAACTTTGACAGGTAATCGTTGGCCACTTAAACTGTAGTTTAGTCGTTTGCAGACTGCCTGATTGCGAGTGAACCTCCTAAGGCTACGATTGAATCTCTGGCCCTTTTGATTGCCCACTCTGTATGGTGAGCCACTGCCCACATGGCCACCGACTCTACTCTCTTTGTATTTTACTTATCACTACTAGAGCTAGCTTATCTACTGGTTTTTGTACATCTTTTATCTTGTACACGAAGAACTGAGTAGCTCCATATATGTTGCATGACATGTTGGAAAACAGCCATGCTTTCTCTCTTCCTCATCCATGTGGGGCCTACAAGCTTGTATAGCATCTAACAGATTGGACCTTCACTTTCCAAACTTCTTGTCCAAAGATACTATTCGCAACTTCTCTTTCTTCACTTTAGCTACAGGCTTGTAACATCTTTTGATTGTTGTGTTTAGCTGATCTGTAAAGAGCTTGAGAGCTGTCTTCGCTTCTTTGTCTTCAATTTTGGTTTTCTCCACTAAATCACTGAGCGAGTTTGTGAGTTTGGTTTTAGTTGACATAAGCAGTGAATGAGGGAGAAAGATTTTTTGAAAAAAAAAGGAAAAGTTGAAAAGAAAATAGGAAGCGGTGCTATGGATATGTATATGTTTTTAAAATGGTTTTTGAAAAGTGAGGAGAAAGATAAATTGTTAAAACGCATTTGGTGTTTGATTAGTATCCTATTTCCATGGTCTAACCTGTACTCCTATATGAGGTATGGAAATCTGGCGGATACTCTCAGATGGAAGTAAAACAAGTTAGTAAAAGGGTGGGGTGGATGGGAGATCTGAAAGTAGCCAAGGTGGAGTAAAGGTAAAACAATGGAAACAACCTCAGACAATGCCCGCTACTGTGGGGTCTTGAAAGAGGTGGTAATTTATTCATGTAGGCTTATCTCTTATAACCGCTTGGGTAAGACCGTTGGGAATAGTATCCTATTTCCAGGGTCTTACTGCACTCCTATATGAGGTATGGAAATCTGGCGGCATCACAGAAGCAGTCCAACGAGACTGCTGCCTACATAAACCACAGTCCAACATCCCAAACCTCAAAACAGGTCAAACCCGAACCTCAAGAGACACTGGACCCCAAACCTAAAAGGCGCTAGACCCCAAGCTGAAATTTGGTGAAAACCACACCGAAATAACCGAGTCCTACATGGGGATCCAGCACAGACAACAGGCTTGGGACGACATTGCATAACCTGAACATCTACAGTATGCTTAGGAAGGAGTGGGAAACGCTATGATAAAGTTCTTGAGTTCGTTGTAGTCAGTATAAAGTGCTGCTGCATCGCTGGCTGGTGTGAGCTGGGAAGCGAGTAGGTCAGCTGGTGCTCCTGCCTGAAGAACGTTTGCCAGCTTGAGATAATAAGATGCTGTTTTGGGATTCGACCAGCCGATGTGGGACAAGGAGTTGGATAGGGAGGAACTGGAAAAAATCAAAGTAAGAGCACAACCAGAATGAAAACTATGGATAGTTAATACCGAGTTCCTTCGATATAGCCAAATAGTTTTCTATGGCCCTTACAGGGCACAGCATGGGATTTAGGTGACGACTCATTCCAAATACACTGGCATTACCGTCATGTAATGTCTTTCCCCAAATATGATTGAATAAAAACCCGTCGTCTTTGGGAAAGCACGCAATCTCAGGGGTCTTAACTTTGCCGAGATCAATACCCCTATCCCCTAAATAAAACAACGCCTTGAAATAAGCCTGGCCGCGTGCAGTTATAAAGATATCAGTTGGGCTAATGGATGGTCGTACCAGACGCTTGTCCAAATAATGAGCACGAGACAGGAGCTTGTCAGTAAATATTGGGGTCCTTTGCTTAGGAGTAATTCTGGCCTAAAGCTATTTTGCGGTCACAGACTTGAGGTATTGCTTGACAAGATTGTCAAAGGCAGGATTTCCAATTAGGAGGGCACAATTTTAGTCACCCTGGTAACCGGCATCAGCAAATATAGAATGCAACTTCCCAATATAAGAGTCGACCCTGCTGTATGCAAGACGTAAAGGACAATTACAGGGGAAGTGACCATGCTGACCAAGATGTTGACAGCCGTTGCAATATACCTGGGTTTTTCCCTTGGCATCCTCAAAAACAAGGAAACGACAAACATCCAGTGGGGTCGCCTGGAAGATTGATTTTTTGCCTGGGAGCGCACCTAGGAAAGCCTCTAACTCATCTCTTAAAGCATTCGTTTGCTTGGAGTAGGCTGTTGGCAATTGTTTGCTTGCAAGGATTGAACACATTGGCCGATGGATGGGTGGTGAATATTAATGGCTGGCTGTAGATGAGTGGGGTCGAGTTGGTTTCACTTCCCTTCACTTCTTTATTTTGCATTATTTTAAGGGTATTACTACATCAAATATAAACTTAAATTTACATTAAGTGTGTAACAAAATTCAATAAATATATTGTTTGGGCAATGTGCGTAGCGGCCAAAGTAGCCTAGGCTTTCGTGTTGGCCACTACCACATGAAATAAATTACCCTGACAGAAGAAAAGTATTGTACAATGATTCTTATTGTACATAACCTATAATTAAAATATAATACAATGAAGTGTATTTAAATTAAAACTTAATTATGTGTAACAAGGAGTTATTTGTATTTCTTTTTAAAAGTGCTGTATGGAAGGCATTTTATTGATGCTGGTATTTTTTTCCATAATCTAGATGCAACTATCTTAAATCTTGTCAATCCAAAATTAGTGCGTAAGTCTGCTCTATAT
The DNA here is from genome assembly GCA_027575215.2 of Hydrozoanthus sils. Lineage (NCBI taxonomy): Eukaryota > Metazoa > Cnidaria > Anthozoa > Zoantharia > Hydrozoanthidae > Hydrozoanthus > Hydrozoanthus sils. The sequence continues at coordinate 6,467 of JAOBRD020642482.1, forward strand.
AAATTATCTTTTACAGAGTACCTTGTACAATGATCATGGAAGCTATATGCATAGCAGATAAGTCCATGTAGAGCGTTTGGGACAGGATCTTTTTTATATAACATTTGAAAGATAAGTAACCTATTTTGTAATTGAATATGTTTTCTAAAGAAAGAATGTTGAGGAGATTATAGAATACTGTTGGATTTTCTCGGTTGGTTGCAAAAAAAGTTGATCTAATGCAGTTGTTTTGCTTAACTCGAATTGTTTTCAGCCTTGTTTGACATGCAGTTCCCCAGCTCATCAATCCATAGTTTAGATAAGGATATATAAGTGTGTAATAAAGATGTTTCAGAGTAGTCATAGATACATAATAGCGTAATTTACAAATTATTCCTATATTTTTAGCAACTTTGTTATTTACATGAGAGATCCCATTTCAAATGTCTATCAATTATAATTCCTAAATACTTGATTTGTGTTTTTTGCTAAATTTTACAGCTGGTAATGGATAGATTAACCTTTTTCCTGGGGGATGCTATCACCATGTAATTTGTTTTTTTAAAGTTAATAGAAAGCTTATTTACAGAACAATACTTTAGTACTTTAGCTAGTTCTAACTCGACAGTTGTTTTTAATTCAGCCATATCTTTTGATGAAAAGAACATATTAGTATCATCTGCCAAGAGCCTAAAGAAAAGCTTATTTGAAGAGTTAGAAAAGTAAAGGGCCTAGAGTGGATCCTTGAGGTACCCCATATGTGATTGTGCTCTTACTAGATTCGCAGTTCCCCATCTTAACATACTGTTGTCTATCATTCAGGTAACTTGCAAACCACCTGTGGGGCAGCCCTCGTATACCATATTTGTACATTTTAGCGAGAAGTATATCATGATTTGTAGTATCAAATGCTTTTAAAAAATCTAGGAAAATCCCACGTCACTTTATTTCCATCAGGGGCTGTCTCCAATATTGCATGTTCATTTGAATGATTTTTCCTTAAGCCAAATTGACAGTTAAAAAGAATATTGTATTTCTTTAAGAAAAATATTAATTGGTCATAGACAAGTCTTTCTAGTATTTTACTAAGAGGAGATAACTGAGAATGGTCTGTAATTACCTAATTCAGTTTGATTTCCACTTTTGAAATCTGGAGTGATATTTTGAATATTTCAGGCACCATACCTCCTTTGTTTTGATTTGAACATCAAAACTTCGCATGCATTATTAAGTTTGGACATGAATGCGGTCAAACTCTCAAAATATACAAATTGCAAACATACAGTCGGATCTTTTTTGCGTTTTGTTATCTTCATTTTTAATGTCTACAGTCTGCATTTTATTCACTCATCCTGGTTTACTAATAGAATTAAAATCGATTATGCACTTGAAATCAATTTAAGTACACCAAGTTGCAGAAGTTTTTTTGTTTGCTTCAAAATGGGTTTGATGAATTAACAGTTTTGCTCAAAATGATCTGCCAAGTTCTTTCCAAGAAAAAAGGTAAACAGCAGCACCCATTCCGTGAATCCTTTGGCAGGGTTAAAGAAATAAGATCACTTTAACCTGGAGTGCAAGTCCTTGCTCTTACTGCATCAATCAAATTGAAAGAATGCAATTCTTTGGCCAAGGCATGTGGGATGATCGATCCAGAGTTTGTCAACGTAAGTCCAAACAAAGAAAATATCATCATTGGCTATACTTTTATCACCATAGGGTCGGAAGCTTTGCAGGAACTTACCTGGATTGCAGACCTGGTTATGGAGAACCATGAAAAATGTCCCCAGACTGTAAATTTTTGTAACACTTACAATGAAATTGCAAAAGTTTTATGCTTCCTTTTAAAGAAGCTAAGGAACCAAGGCACTTATCAATGTGGAAGAAAAAAAGTATGGCATTAATTGGTGTCTATGCTTCCTGTATATTTACCGGGCAATACCTAGTGGACAATCTGTTTTCTCTGCAAAACAAGCAGCAGAAATTTTTCAAGAATTGTTTGAAGACATTTCAGACTTTGACAATGAAATGGATACTCTTCTTCAAATAAACAAGCACATTTCAGAAACTGAGAACTATTTTTGGTTGGGGCAATACAAGGCGAGGCAAATCTTCCTAGGGAAAGTAAATTTGACATCATTATTCCAGAATTAGCTTTGGAATTTTAATATTGTAGGATTTAGTATTTTTCCATTTTATTTCAATCAATGCTTCTGGTCTTTTGTGCACATTTCATGGTGTAAAACACCCAGGAAAAATGATAGATTGGAGCCATATATTAAGGTTGTTGGTAAAAAAGAAGGAGTACAGTAAAAAGATCCGTATAAGAGCCTAGATTTTTGTTTTGCCTAAATAGGTTCTTATAGAAATGGTAGTGAGTGTAATTTGACTTTCAGGGTTATTTAACACACCTTCACGTTTTTGTCTCTCACGCCTAGGAAAACGTGTTATTAATTGGTTTTAAAAATAAGCTTGAAATAGCACACACTCTGAATGTCTGTAGTTCCATTTCATGAAACTGTTTAAATCATGGGGTGACCAGTGCTGTAAAAAGTACAGTAGTAGTGCAATTATCACAATTATTGAAAGCAACATTGTACAAGATAGTGTGAAAAAGTATTCCCTTCTAAAATTAAAATATATATATATTCATTCAAGATGACAATGAATGTCTTGAGTGGATTAAAGTTAAAAGAAATATTTGTTAACTGGCTTTGTAGTGAATTAAGGGGTCTGAAATCTAGAATAAAACTGTTTCACAGCTTCAGTCTTGTTTGGGCGGACAGCTTTACTACAAAGTGGTTGAGGTACTTTTCTATATTATCATCGTCAGACTGTTCTTCATCATAACTGCCAAGGACTTGGTAGAGCACGTCAAATAAATCTTTGATATTATCTCTTGCCTGAAGTGTACAAACAGTTCAAATTGATGCATCAGTTTCATAATAATGTGTCATATATTTCCTTATAATATTTATGATACTAGTATTAAGTAGAACGTCCATTTACTATATGTACGTGCTTTTGCTACCTTTGGTACTCTGTAGCCGCCACTCTTGGCTTTAGGGAACTGAACAGTGTGCACAGCTTCACCTGTCTTGTTGGTCAGCTGCTCCCTGCCTGAGTTCTCGTTAAAGTGTAATGCTGCTAACATTGTTCTGATAGTCAGTTAAAGTAAAACAATTATTTAGTGAATCAAGGTGACATTTTATTTGAAGAGATGTAAGGGATTGTTTATGTATGTTAAAAGGGGACTTGGTTGGGGGTGGGTAGTGTGAAGTTCTATAGGTATCTTCTGTTTCTTTTTTGATCTTGGCCAGTGCAAAAAAATGCTGTCCTAAGAAAGGAGAAGGCATGACAATAACAAAAGTTCTTGGTGTAAATAACTACAAATTAAAATAAACCTGCTCAACAAGCTTAGATACGAAAAAATGATACATCTTTGGACAGAAGTGGTTGATTGTACTCTGGAACCCTTCTTGAGCAGATGTTTGACCAATAGGAGAAAGCTTTGTTATTGCACTCTTCATCCTTGTGTTTTCAAGCAGTTCTGTTAGCTTTTCATAAACTTGAGAGCCTGCACAAAGTATTATTTGTTTCAGAATCATGATTTTAAGTAAATTAATTTAAAGAAAACTAAATTCAAACTAGCCAGATAGCCTTCTAGGTGTTGAGGCATTGTGAAAAGAATTGAAAATGAGCAAAGAATAAGGTTTTAACAAAACAAAAAAATCTAACCAAAAATCACACAACAAATCAGCGATCGCAAAACATAAAAAACAAACAAGATATCTCACTAGTAAAAGCACATTAGTAAACTTTATTCATTTTAACTACTGTCTATGTCAATTTGTAATATAAATTGCAATAATTTGCTAAAGTCACTACCTGCTTTGAACCATTTTTTTCTCTATCTGGGAATGGCTGCAATCTGGGGTTTTTTATGGCCTTTATGCTCGTTGAAAATGTGGTTGGAATTGACAGCCACTTAGCAAGGGGTAAGGTCACCATTGTCACTGGACTGGACACAGATGGTTGATAAATACTCCTGGTCCACTCTGCCACTAAACCACACCCTTTCATTTTTCCCTTGGCAACCAACTT
>JAOBRD020642588.1:0-15227 GCA_027575215.2 Hydrozoanthus sils
CTCACACAATGATTGTAGCTTCATAAAAAGGTAATGGTGATGCATAAGACTGGCATTAGTTAATGAACCAAAGGACTGGCACACGGTACAATACAATCACAATTAAATACAAATAATGATAAATACATGCATAAAAAATAAATTCAAATGGCTTTATAGTCTTAAAATCTAAAATGCTAAAAAATGATTAATTGTATATGAAACCCACAGTATATATAAAATACACACACACACACATACACACAAACATATACATATATATACACACACATGCATATGTGCATGCGTGCATGCACACCCCACACACACTATAAGTTTCATATATACATATATGCATGTATATATAATTTCTAATGAATAAATTTATTATATAAAATCTGTACCTAATTTCTTGTAGATCGAATTAACCTATTATAATATTGCAATGATTTTGGAAAGTATTTTACGTATGGTATTGTAGATTTATTTAACTTAAAAAAATTCATTCCTTTATGAAATTTGGAAAGGAATACTGAAGAACCTAAAGACATTGCTAGGAGTTCATTAGTCACTATTTATTAAAGAAGAAAATTACCTTCGACTCCGAGTGTTGTCACGGCATCAGCAAATTTCTTGTTGGTAACCAGAACGCTGAGCAAGGGTTCCACCTGATTGTCAATCAACCAAGTAATCAATCAACCAACCAATCAATTTATTTTTAAATAACAAAAAGAATACAAAAACTAGCTAAAAGAAAGTTGTAAAAAACAGTAGCATATGAATACGGTACATGCACACAAGTATACTATTGGAATATCAGCACAGCTAAATTATGGGAAGGATCTCCAGGATGGAAGGCATTTGAGAACAACCTCAGGCTTTCATATTGAGTTACCTTGTTAGAGCTTGATTGCTGTTATATAAGTACTGATTGCCTTAAACAACCCTAAGTAATATAACTATAAATAGGCATGAATAAAACATAGGTATCTTATTAAAATATTATTACATAAGATGTATGTTCTTAACTGCAGATAGAATTTGCAGACTAAAGCAATAATTATGTTAAATCATTATCTGATAAAAGGAATAGAAATCTGTTTTGGATTGTGAGTAGTGAAAGCGCTTCACAGAGTGATCACAGATCTTTAATTTCAAAATTCTCCCGTATTCCCTGCCTTTCCAAGAACAATTTCAAAACTCCAGACATAGCAAGGATAACACGGATACTGTCGTACTCCAGTCTCCCCTTATTTACTCACACATGATACAACGTTACAAATGAAGTACTCAATTCCATATTAACTTTTTCCACAACTATTACCCAAGCACGAAATTTCCCGCTAAAACGAAGTTTCCCTATCAAAATCAAATGCATTTCCATGTTTTTTCCATAATTATTGCCCAAAGTCCGGAATTTTCCGGTCAAAATAAAAGTTCATGTCTTTCCATAGTTTTTGCTCATTGCACGGAACTTCCATGCCAAAATCAAAATTCCACGTTTTTCCGTAAATTTTTTCCTATAGCACGGAATTTTCCCTGCCAAAATGAAATTTCAGTGTTTTGTACAAGTTTTGCTCACAGTACGGAGTTTCCCTATCAAAATACAATGCATTTCCATGTTTTTCCGTAATTTATGCCCAAAGTCTGGATTTTGCCGGTCAAAATCAAATTTCCATGTCTTTCCATAGTTTTTGCCCAATGCATGGAATTTCCCTGCAAATATCAAAGTTCCTATTTTTCAAATTTTTGCTCATAGTACGGAAATTCCCGGCCAAAAGAAAAATTCCGTTTTTCGATAATTTTTGCCCATAGTACGGAGTTTTCCTGTCAAAATAAAAATTCAATGTTCTTCTATAATTTTTGCCCATGGTTCGGAATTTCCATGAAAAAGTCAAAATTCCATGTTTTTCCACAATTTTTACCTACAGCACAGAATTTCTCTGCAAAAATCATATTTCCATGTCTTTCCATAATTTTGCCCATTTTGCGGAATTTCCTGCCAAAATCAAATTTCTATGTTTCTCCATAATTTTTTTCCCATAGTACGGAATTTTCCGGCCAAAATAAACTCCACGTTTTTCCATAATTTTTGCCTGCCAAAACCAAATTTCCATGTCTTTCCCTAACGGAGTTTCACTGAAAATACCAAAATTTCATGTTTTTCCATAATTTTTGCCCATAGTACGGAGTTTCCCTGCCAAAATGAAATTTCCGTGCTTTCTACAGTTCTTGCTCACAGTACGAAGTTTCCCTATCGAAATCAAATGAATTTTCACGTTTTTCCATAATTTTTGCCCATGGTACGGAATTTTCCCTGCCAAAACCAAATTTCCATGTCTTTCCTTAACGGAATTTTCCCGAAAAAATATCAAAATTTCATATTTTTCCATAACTTTTGCCAATAGAACGGAGTTTCCCTGCCAAAATAAAATTTCCGTGCTTTCTACAATTCTTGCTCACAGTACGGAGTTTCCTTATCGAAACTGAATGAATTTCTACGTTTTTCCATAAATTTTGCCCATGGTACGGAATTTCCCTTCCAAAATCAAATTTCCATGTCTTTCCATAATTTTTGCCCAAGGAACGAAACTTCCCTGCCAAAACGCAATTTCCGTGTTCTTCTGAGTTCTTCAACTTAGTAGCTTCATGAACCAAATGACATCCAAGCGGTTCATATCGGGATTTTGTGATCATATACAAGTATAGAGTATAACAAGAGCTATAAAATCAGAAGACAAAAATAAAAAACTTAAAAAAAACCCCAAAATTCTTAACGAGCGGAATCAGAAGCAGAACTGAAACTATAACGCATTCTGATATCAGAAAAATATTATGTATATACAAGCCAAAACGTCCCTAATACGTACCACCACAAGGACAGAAGAAGTGATTTCCTTCAGTGCCGTTTCACAAAGAGGTACTGTAGATAGACATGGTGGCACCATGCTGAAAAAAACCCAAAGAAAATAAACTTGTTTTGTAGATCTTTGATGAATAAGTTTGAAACTATCATAAGAAACACTTACACCTAAGTTTTCTACTACAGAACACTCTCTGTTAACAGTAAATTTATTGAGAATGGGTATGAAACAATTTGTGTCCACAAGGAATAAGAATTACTCATACAAGTTCACAATACGAATGAAGCATAAAATAACGTATGACAGGTGGGCCGTGGAACAGTGCGTTAACTTCACTGTTTTTCTGTACAGGATTTTATTGTTTGTGTCTTCGTCTTGATTTAGCAAATCTCTATGCACAGTACAAGGTTTTTCGGAGGATTGCACATTTATATTTAAAACGTATACCTCTGGATGAACATCAGTAAGTGAAATATCTCTGTATACGACTTATCAATATAGTCTTTGTATTCCTGAAGAGTAATGAAAAGCAGGTTAGCAAGTTATAAAAATAAACTCTAGCCTGGAAAACTAAGTGTTCTTGCTGGGCTACAACAAGTAACTGTGTTTTGCAATTGATGCCAGTCAAAGAGCCCTGGTTTATAGTTTTTCGGGGTTAGGGACGTTCCTGAGAGTTTTAAAATGTTTTGTAAACGAAACTCTCTTTACCCCGGAGAACTTTCACAGCTGTGCTTACATCACTCTTGGATTTACAAACATCTCGAGCATTATAAGCAAGATTTTCAACTTTTTCAAGAACAAAATTAGTCTGGTAGGAAAGTGGCGTTTTGTACTTGGTGTACAAATTCCAAGACATTTCTATGGGAATTTAAGGACCTTCGGGGTTGACGTGGACACAGAGAACTTGTTGGTGCAAAAGTATTACCATTTTAATACCATAGGTGACAAATTAGTCTTTAATTTCGACGCGAAATTTCGTTCGTAATTTGTAATTTCACATGTGAAATTGCAAAAATGTCATGGCAACGGTTTCAACATGGTGTCCAGAATCAAGTTAGCGAGAAAAAAGTCAGTGCATTTAAAACTGTAGCAGAAAACCCCAAACACCTTAAAAAAAGTAAAACTCTAAGATATTTCAAAGTCGGACATAATAACAATACCTGGCCACTGTCAAGAATAGTGTTGAAGCTTACATTATGACTACAGAAACAAAGACGGCAGCGACATCATTATTGACGGCAAAGAAATCCAATTTAGAGAGCAACAAGATCGAGTTCTTCTTCAGCCTCTCAACATCAAGTTAGTGCTACAGTTACTAGTGGCCACATTTACAATTCAAAAACTGTAAACAGTTATCAACCAAGGACAGGCTAATATTTTTTGTTTCCATCGATGTCATATCATTGAAAATGTTGTTAGCGGCAAAAATTCTTGGCATCACAAACTTTCTAAACTTTCCCGTTTTTAGACTTGATTTTCATCAGTTTCTTTCTTCAATCCAAACACTTAAGCAACGATTTTTCAACACATTCGTTGAAATTATTGTGCTTATATGCACTCATCTCACGTTTTGCATTTTCTGATCTCATCCAAAAACTGTTAATTATTTGAGAGAACTTGAACTGGCAGCTTGGCTGGTTTGGTTATTCATTGAAGCTAGTTTTTAACCAATCGTGCATGGAGTTTTGACAGTTCACTCGATTTTGCAACATTTTATGAACAAATAAGGCTTGGTGGAGAGCTTTACTTCTCAGAATTAAGAAAGTTTTAAGTTCTTGAAATATATCATGCTTCCGATTAACTTGAATGCAGAACATGTGCCATCAAACCATAAAGCCGTAATTTGTCTGCCACTGTATTAAAATGTAACCAAATGTTCACTTATAAAATTAGAAAACATTTTTACTTGCATTTTGTCAAAACAATAACTAGTGAGTTTCTTAATTTCACTCATTACCATTTGATTACACATACTTATCAAAAGCAAACTTCAGCTTAGTTCTTGAATACATATTAGTTGTAATAAGCTTGAATACAAGTTAGTCGTAAAAAGCCTCTAAGAAAAATTAATAATATGTTTCGAATTTCATGTGCTGTTCGAAGATGTTTGAAGATCTAGAATTATTTTCAAGGATTTCCCAGGCTTGGTATTGTTTTCTCGAGGGTTTTCCCTGGAGATTTCCAAATTTCAAGGACTGTTGGATCCCAAGAACTTTCAATATTTTCAAGGACTGTTGAATCTCAGAGGTTTCAAAGATTTTCAGGAGCTGTTGGATCCCTGGAACATTCTAAGATTTTCAAGGACCATGGGATCCCTGATTTTCAAGGCCTGTTGGATTTCGGGAACTTTTCTAGACTTTCAAGGACCATGGAAACTTTCAAGATTTTCAAGGACTGTTTAATCCCTAGTACTTTCAAAGATTTTCAAGAGCTCTCGGATCTATGGAACTTTCTAACATTTTCAAGGGACACTGTGATCGCCGGTACTTTCCAAAATTTTTATGGACTGTTGGATTCATAGAACTTTCCAAGATTTGCAAGGACGGATCCTTGGTCTCTCCAAGATTTTCAAGGGCAATCGGATCCCTGGAACTTTCTATGATTTTCAAGGGATACTACTGTGATCGCTGGTACTTTCCAATATTTTATGAACTGTTGGATTCCTAAAACTTTCGAAGATTTCCAAGGACAGGTCCTTGGACTCTCCAAGATTTTCAAGGACAATCGGATCTCAGAACTTTCCAAGACTTTCAAGGACTGTTGGATTCCTAGAATTTTCTAAGATTTTCAAAAAATGTTGGGTCCCTGGAATTTTTCAAAATATTCAAGAACCATTGGATCCCTAGAATTTCCAAAGACTTTCAAGGAACGTTGGATTCCCAGAACTTGGTGCTTAATGTTTGTAGTGTAAGAAATTTACCTTGACAAGGTGCATAAGATGTCCCATCAAGAACCGTACAATCTTCAGCATTTTGCTGAGTGCTTTTGTATCTCCTGAAGAAGTTACCTAAAATTTTACCAACAGTTAATTGTATCAGAGACAGTAAAGATTAACATTATTTATATAGACTACAGGTCTGATGAAGATGATGAACAGTGACAACGTTATAATAATGGTGGCAACGAAAATGATGATGATGATAGAAGATGGTAAAAGTTGGTAAAAATTATGAGAACAGTCATGAGTTAAATGAGTTAATGACGAAATATACTATACAGTATACATCATGCTGGGACCAACAAGTTTGAAAGAATTTTTCAAAAAGGAATCAGAAAGTTCAATGTGTACCTCAAATGTTTGGTTGTCTGTCTCAACTGCAGGAGCCAGCTGAATACATTGAGTGAATTTAGTTTCCACCGACAGGCACAAATGGGACATTATTTTGTCCACCTAAATCACAACATTAAAAAAATTTAATGACAGGTTACCCTAACTTAACAGACATACCAGGCAAATATTATCTGCATTATGTAACTAGCAAGTCATGTTTACAGTTCTAGCAAACAGTCAATAAATTAAAAATTTTATATCACACTGTAAAATAGAAAAAAGTTCATGGATTTCCAAGAAGTATTAATCTGTTCTATTTAAGTTACAGCCATGAGACTTACATCTAAGAGATTCTTGATCTGATCCTTGTGTTTGGTCAGTAATCTGAAAGAGGCAAGCAATTCTTATCCTTTGGAAGGTAGAAATGTAATATCATTTTTGACTCTAAAGTTCTTGCACCAAAAAGTCTTAGTAGAGTTTATATACTTGATGAAATAAAGTACAAAAAGTCAGTGTTTTACACCCTCTGTATTTCGAAAATTCAACAGATGCAGAACTCTTCCTTGGCTTAAGCTTGGGCTTGTTAATGTCAGGCAAACAAAAATTTCTCATAAAAACCCCCTGGGATTTTGATAGACCTCCAAAGAGAAACCAACAAAACAAAATGTTTCCAGAGTCACAAATAATTTGCAAAACTCTCCCATGAGGTAACTACATGCACTGAAAGTTGTAGGTTCTAATACTGGTTAGTTTGTGTGAGAACTTAACACACACTAGTATGTTCTTGTCTGAGCAGTTGTTTATCTCTCAGAACACTGTGCACATTCATGAATGTTTTGGGTAAAAGAAAATGCCCGCATGATATTTGTTGTACTGTACCTGTTAAGCACTTTCCAAGTGTTTACCAATAGGCTTGTATCCATCTCACCAATCAAAATACTGATCTCTAAGACTTCATGACAAACTGTCACAAAAAAAGAAAAAGAAATCACAATTCTTTTAAACAAATGCAGGTTTCAAAATACTATGGCATGTTCTTTCTCCAACAACATCTAGTAACCATAAAAGGCACAAAAAACTATGGAAGCACTAATTGTGGCAAGGTTGCTTTGGGACTTTCATGGTTGACTGATCTTGGATGATGTAATGCCAAAATACGAAATTACCTTTGGCACACACCAAAAAATTTCCTTTTTTATTATTGGTGTTGTGTATTTAGTAAAAAAAAACTAAACAACTTATCACAAAACTAGTTTCACTGAGTACTTATGTTGCCACATATGTTGTTCCAAGTATTATTTCCATTTGTACAACCATCAATGCCACTATAAAACCAACAAAAAAACAAAGCATAATACAGCACTAGGACTGGACTGCTAACCTCACTCCACACAGCACTTCAATTTACCAATGGTAACTCCTAGTAAATACCTAGAGTTGACATATAGATGTGTCCACTTACTTGAAGTCATGAAAGCAACTTCTGTTTCAGTTGCATCAAAAGTGAGTTGAACTCTCTGAACCAGATCCATCACCGCCTGGCAATTGGTAAACATAAGTACTGTAAGTAATATCTCTAAAATTTTCTCAGTATGACAGTATCCACTGCTAGTTGATAGTAGCATCTTGTAAATGTATGTATAATTATACAATTCTATATAACTATAATATTATACATGATATATACATATGAAACCTTAAACAATGAACTCATAATTCCTGTGCATAAGTTTTTCAATTGTACCATTTATTAGTATAAATAAAAAATTAATATTCAAGATTTTTATATTACAAATTGTTGATTTGCAACAGCAGTGGCAGTGCTTGACACTAACTTTTTGGATACTACTAACTAGGCAGTGCATGGGCTAGTAAGTTCAAAAATCACTAGCTCACAAGGACAAGCCACTAATCAAGTTTGGGTTTGCTATCTCTCAGCCCTATTTTTTTAGTCCATTTAACTGTTAATTAGCTCAGGGGCTAGAAGGAGCACATTTTCACTAGCTCACCATAAGTTTTACTAGTCCTGGACAAGTGGACTACTGTATAGCTTTAGTGTTGAGCACTGAGTCGACAAAACTTTTTCTGGTTATATATATATCTAGTGAACATTTTTCAAGTTCAACTGCACCACTTCCCTCTCTCAACCACACAAGTACTCAACAAGACAACTAAAAACTAGAAAACTGCAAAAATGGTTGGGGGATTTTTCCAGTTAGCTATCAAAAACCCACACTTCTCAAGGAATCCCATAACTTGAAAAAAACCCCCAAAATTTCAAAGGAATTCTCTAGGTCTTTGCACAAGCCCTGAACACACCTTTTGTAGCTGGTATGCTTTTCTGAATAGCAATGAAAGCTCATCTGACAGATACTGAAACAGCTCACCATATATTGAAGGACTTTCCTGTCAAAAAAAGCAACTGACTGCAGTGATTTGAGCAATGTAGAACTTTGTAAAGATGTAAATGATTAAACAACCTTCCACTGTTCTACTATGGGAACAACACTATATGAATACATTAGAATTCACAACTTGTAATGGAAGTCAAACTCCTCATTCTAAAATGCTGTTTACACACCCTTGTTAATTCTAAACAGTTTTTCACTTGCATAGAAAATATGTTAGTTCAAAGTAAATGCATCATGGTTGAATCTGAACATTTACATATAACAGCTACCTAGGCCCTTCCATTTCAAATATACAGTATCTGATCCTCCTAAACTGGTAATGGCTAAAGTATTGGGTAAAGTTGGGAGAATTTAGCAGTTCACCACTTGGTGTTCTGTTGGCTGAAAGGTTGATTATAACATTGATCCTACAACTATTGGATATTGTAAGGCATATTATAAAGTATTGGAGGGGACACTTTGAGCGGGAAAAATTCGAAATTCTACACGACATATCTTGGCGAACTCTCATTGGCAAACTTGGCAAACCAATGGTTTTTATAGTATACTTTTTGAATATTAAGAGAAAATGAGGGGTAGGGAGGGGCACATGGTTTTTATATACTTTTATATAGTTTTTACTTTTTGAATATTAAGAGAAAATGAGGGGTAGGGAGGGGCACATGGTTTTTATATACTTTTATATAGTTTTTACTTTTTGAATATTAAGAGAAAATGAGGGGTAGGGAGGGGCACTCCTAGTCAACACTGTCCTAGCGATGTATTGATCCAGTTATAATATATAATAATTATTATATAGATTAATTGGCTCTCAAATAGAAGCTGCAGGGTGTTGTCTGAGATGTCTGTATCAAAGCTAACCTCAAACTGATTAGTGAGTACTGTGTGAAAGGAAAAATAATAATGATGGAGGCCATCATGTAAACCCTGGTGATTACCCTCCTGCCCTTAACAGCATATATGTAAACTAGTACCAGTCTGACAGAACAATAAATACCATTCATATGCCCAATCAGTAAAATAATTAGCAGTTCTTTTAAATTTAAAGTAAAAGATATGAACTGCCAACAGGTAGAAGAGGCTATTCAAGATAAGCAGTCAATACAATACAGTGCTGAGTAGTAAGGTACTATGGCAATGCATAGTAGAATACTGAGTAACCAAACCTTGCAATGATTGAAGGCTGACTGGATTATCTTAATAACAGGAAGTGGTATAGACTGGATGTGAGCAATGAGAAGGTCACCAGCAAATTGTGAAGCATAGCTTACACAAGTTTCAACACATTCCAGGAATGATAAAATGGCCTGAAAATAACAACAAGAATGTCTTTGTGTTATATAATTTTGGTTAATGTACAATCATTGCTCAGTCCATAGTTAATATACATACAGACTGATGAGGAAAGTTGGCAAACTTCAATAGGGAAGTACAAATAAGATACACAAAGATATTTTGTTTTTTGTTGAACATGCCATGAACTTGCACACTCTTTATTTCTGGTGTTTGTGTAAATGTTACGACTGGCTACTTGTTGATTTGCATTTCAAAACCTTTTGTGTTGTGCAAGTTTTGTGCAGGGTCAAGACCTGAAAACAAAAGAAAAAGGCGAATATAGACATACGTACAGTACAACAATGGTTTCCTAACCAGTCTGTATATATTAACTACATATAATGCTCAGTCTCGTTGAGACCTACACAGTAACTACTATACATGCTTCTAAAACAGCAATAAGCAACACATTTAGACATTTCTTGGTTTGATAAACTTTCCAAAGTTCTTCCAGGAACTACAAAAAAAGTTACAGGACATTTTTCCAGGAAGCAAATGAACCCTGATGTTATCAAAAGCATAAAAATCCACAACAATCTGCTGCAAGTGAAGCTGTAACCAGACCTGAAGTTGTATCTGGATTCCTGATGTAGAATTGCACATTTGGTCTTGAGCCAGCGACTTGGCCAGTTCTGCCACAGTATCCAGTGTGTGGAGTAACACATCATGCACCTGTATTTGAAAATTACAATCAATGATGTATCTATAAATTTTTGGTCAAACTTCAGCTACTTGAAACCTGGGAAAATCTGATATTTCAAAATCAAAACTTCTCTTTGCTGTTTTAAAATTAATTAATAAATTGACCCTTTGAATTTGGGGGTCCAAAAAAGGTCTTAACATTGAACATTTGCCAAATAAAGTTGTATATTAAACAAATCACACTGGAGCAAAACCACTTATTACTCAACAATTATGTTGTGCTGTCAATATTAATTCAATGGTAAGTATTCAAAATAGCAAATACATTAAATTTCAAAAAATCAAAACACTCACCTTTGGCAGAAGCTTTGAGAAAAGTTTTCTCTCTAGTTCATCCAACTGTATGCCAGGCAGTATTGTAGAGGTTATGTTCATAAGGTGCCCTGGGAGAAACCAATTTCATGTTGAAACTTATTTGAAAGATCACTAGGGCAAGTGAAAATTGATATCATCATTCTGGACAACCAATTATCAGTTAATACTAATTAGTATATGTATACCAGCTCGGCTACTCATGATTTGATTGGTTTAGAAATATTAGATGTGAGGTAATATTTACCTCCGAAATAGCAGATAATGAGACTGAAACAAAAACGCAGACTGAAGCAGTTGTTTCAATTTGCGACAGTTTTGGAGATCACGATATTGATAAAGTTTACAAGATAAAAAATAAATCACTTACTGGAAATAAAAATTTTTGCAATATTTATGACATTTATCTTGTAAACTTTACACACTGGATTGATAAAACATTTTTATTTTCATTGCTAGTTTGTTTCCAAAACATGGGATATTTAATTCACCTGTCAATGTTTAGCTCCAGGATGGGGAGAGGGGGGAGGAGGGGGGGGGACCCCAGGGGAATTTGATTTTTTGATACATAGAGATGTCAAACTCCCTTCCCCTGGGTCTCCATTAAGAGTCAAATTCCCATACCTGGGGATGATATGCTTACAAGAAAGGTATCAACAGACTGACCAAAATTCTCAAACCCTTCATTTTCTGCTTTCAACTGGTGGCCATGAATTTGGACAACTCATCCCCAGGCTCTTTCATTTTTATAAGCGGACAAAGGAGTCGTCGGGACCAGTGCGGATTCAAATTCCCCACCCAAGGAGAGGCTCACAAAGTCATATTTCCAGGGGTTGCCTGCCCCCCATCCTGGGGCTAAACATTGACAGGTGCATAAAACAGCCTAAAGAATTTCTGTTTTATGCCATTTACGGTATTTTGTAGTTGACAAACTGTCAAAACATGTTTGTTGTATGTTAGGCTGTGCATGCTCACGCGGGAGTTTCGTCACGCTCAATTATCAATTCAAGTGATAAAAGTGTTTTTTTTTTCTTAAAAATCTTTTGTTTTCTTGAAAGAAAGATTGTTGCCTTGCAGGTATATAAAAAAACACTTATTCTGCTTTGATTTTGTTGGATAGTGGCTTAATGAATATATCTACCTCATACCTTTGGCACTCAGTAGATATTCAGCCACTATTCACCTCAATTGAAGTAGAACAAGTGTAAATTTTGACAGGGTGAAGTTAAATGAGCACATAAAGTAAGTTAGAGTTGTTTAACACGAAAAACAGTGACAGCAACGGATGTCAAAAGCCCTGTTACCAATTTTAGTCAACATAAGCACAGGTGGCCCAAGCACAAAATCAGTGTTGACTCACAAATTGCTGAATTCACAAAGTCTGGAACCCAGGTTGTGATTGGTGCATTCAACTGTCTGATTATATAAATATGTATCTAATATACAGTCTTATACTTAATAAATTATTGAATACTATAGTGTCTAATTAATGATTTTACTGTATAGTAACCTGAAGGAGCAAATGAGACTGGAGAAAACAAGTACAATTATGATAAAATCCTCGTTAGCAGTTGATCTCAGCCATTTTAAAAGGTTGGTGACATGAAATACACATAGTACATGATACTGACCTACTTTTTCTGTTATATTGCTGGCACTTTCAAACAAGCTCTGAATTGGTGTGTTAAGTCCAAGTCTAAAAACTTTAGTTGAACATTACAATAAAACAGAAGAAATGCAAAGTACCATATTTGTATCTAGGTCATTGCTTAGTGGTTATAAAATCCAAAACATTTTGATGTCCTTCAACTATAGTCCTTATCGTAATAATTTACGTCAGATCCATAAACATGAAATAACTGACAGGAAAATAACTATTTGGGTCAAAGACGTGAGGACTTTTGTAAATAGATCTTTAAAAATGGCTAGGAGGAACCTTAACTTGAATCGATTTATCACTTCAAATTTCCATTTGGATGGATACAAGGAGACTTGACAGTTCTCCATCCGTCGAAGTTTGCGAGCTGGAGAAGACCATACCGCGACGTTCCTTCTTTTAGTTCCATTCAAACATCGAAGCTCATTCGATTCTTTTTTAGAAAAACAAAATATTGACTATCAATGCTTTACGAGAAGAAGCACAACATCAATTAATTTTGAATTCAGTAAGCCTTAGTGAGAAATCAAAAATCCGCGCGGCATTAGACGAATCCGGGACTTTCTCGTTTTTTCCGAGCAGATTTCCGGCATCAGAGAGACTGGGACTAATACTTTGTGATCTTTGATTCTTTTAAAACTATTAAGGTAACATTTTTCAAAGGGTTACTGATGAGTAGAAACATTTACCTCTAAATTTTGTTAAAACAGAGAAAAGTTTATGTTGAGAGAAAATAATCGAAACTCAATATAAAAATTATTGCGAAATACTGACCGCGAGAACCTGGTTACGAGAGTCAAGAATTTGGCGGGAGTTCGAGCCCATGGAGATCGAGAGAATCCACACGTGAAGCAAGTAGTGATCTACAGTTTAAAGTGTAAGGATCAAAAGTAGAGAGTCGTGGTGTTCTGATTTCTCAACTGTCGACACATCATGGTTTTTCAGCGAAGCGATTTTCCAAAATCTGTTAGCGAACAGTAAGTATTTTAAAACAAATGTGTTCCGTTAGTAAATCAAAAGAGAGTTGTCAATTTCATGATCAAGATGTTTTGCCAAATTTGGGGTTGACACAAAACTGCTTTATTTAGATTGGCAGCGCTGGAGGATGAATTCAGAGAGGGAGACCTTACTCCAAAGGTAAATGTTTTAGTTCAACAGTTGAATAGTAATATATTTTATGTTTTTGCTATTCTGCCTCCTTTAACTCCCCTGCAGCTGACTAATGGCGTGTTCTTCGGTGCCTAAATAAATAACTAAAACTGATGTTCGCCAATATGCACTAATTATACAGTTTCAGGTCGGCAGCACAGTGGCCGAGCGGTTAACGTGTTCGGCTCGTAACCCTAAGGTCGCGAGTTCGAGCCCCGAGGGACCACTGTGTTGTGTCCATGAACAACATACTTTACCCGACTTTGTTCCAGTCGACTCAGCTGTATAAATGAGTACCAGTTCTGCTGGGAGCTAACCTGCGATAGATTAGTGTTCTGTCCAGGGGAAGTCAAAGACTCTCATCCGCTTAACACTACGGAAACCGGAGATAATCGCCGGCCTAATGGGCCAGTAGGCTTGAGAAAGGATTTAGCTTTTTTTATACAGTTTCAGAGATTCTGGCTGTATTTACCTAGAAAGACGAATAGGTAAAT
This sequence comes from Hydrozoanthus sils, assembly GCA_027575215.2. Classification (NCBI taxonomy): domain Eukaryota; kingdom Metazoa; phylum Cnidaria; class Anthozoa; order Zoantharia; family Hydrozoanthidae; genus Hydrozoanthus; species Hydrozoanthus sils. The sequence continues at coordinate 14,175 of JAOBRD020642588.1, forward strand.
ACGGGGCAGACGCAAAAAACGCATCAACTTTTGTTCTCGTCGTCGAAACGATGCATAAAACAGACGTATAATTCATCTCTGATGAATTATGCGTCTGGGTAAATTCAGGACGCACAAAACAGACGAACTAAACTTGAGCTTTGTAGCCAAGCTGGCAAATTTTGTAACTTTTTTTACCCAGACGCCTTGAACTGCCCCATTAGATGCGCCCCGTATTTACATAAATCAGTCGAATAATTCGTCTCAAACGAATTAGTCGTCTTTCTAGGTAAATACAGCCAATATTATCATATTTGTTAATGAAGGTACACACCTCATGCAAGAGCGGTGCAACATGTCGAAAAGGTTGAGCACAAAATAATTATAAAAGTTTGTCATGAACGACAACATAGTGTACCAAGAAATTTCTGTTCTTTTCAGGTTTCTTTAAAATCATGTCGTTAGAAGCAAAAGCAATGCAGTTTGACTTTTTCGTTTTGACCATTAGTCACAAGTGTTATGGGTATTGTCCAAAATAGATTGTGTTTGGAAGTCCCTATATTTTCATGTTCGGTAATGTGTGAAGACTATTGTAGAAATTCAAGATTAAAGGCACTCAAAAAATGTTTTTTCGCATCTAAAAGTAATGCTCTGTGATACCGTTTTAGGGATATCTGAAGAAGAAATGTAAGGTTGTAAAGCCTTATGTGTCCTCCAATCACCAACAAAGGTATGTTTGGCTCCCCAGGGTGGTACCCAAAATATATGTTACGGGTTGTCCGACATTTTTTTTTGGCTTAAAAATTTACATACTTGGTATTTTTTGAGGGGGTCAAGAGATACATCACAAAATTTTTGTAGTTCTTAAAAAAATTGTGTATTTTTTGGGTCACATCTTTGAGCGAATGTTTTGGAAAAAATGCCAATATTAAGATGACAATACAATGTACATTTGTTATTTTGTTTACTTCAGTTTTCTCAATGACTCAATGCAATGATTCAGTCAATGCCTCCATTTCAGGCACGTGAATTCTTTTGGGGATCAATATAAAGCTTTGTTGGATCCCTCTCCCC
>JAOBRD020642694.1:0-16921 GCA_027575215.2 Hydrozoanthus sils
AATCTAGTCCCAGTCAATTATCCACATAAAATCTCTCCTTACACGACGCATACGAAATAAGACATTTAGTACTGAGAAAACAAGAGCTGATAGAAAGAAAACAAAAGTCAGGACGAGAAGCCATTCCATTTTCATGCCGAAAATATTTCGGCTTTCTTCTGTTGGCCATCTTCAGAAAATGAATATTTTTGTTGTAAAAATCGAATGGCTTCTCTTACTGACTTTTATTCTACAATTATATGTCCAAATTGATATAATAATTACTTGTTCAAAAAAAACCGATTAACATAGGATGAAAAGTAAAATTCTCCCAAACTTGTTCCTTGTATAGAGTGAGCTCTAGTTGGGAGAATTTACTAATATAACTAGGATTGGAAGGCTGCTTAAGATTCGACAAAATAAGCAATGGTCAGCACTTATGGTCGATAGTTACCTTTTCTTTGACTGTTACGGCATCGAGAGTGGTGAGTGAATACGCTACCTCAAGCTCTTTCACAGTTGAAAACACCATCGACTCAAGTTTTCCAACAACGTCTTGTGCTTTCAGCTCATCGTAGAGTTCCGGTTCTCTGGAATACAAATAACGCTGAGCCCATTGTAAGGTAAAATGGAAGTGACGCTGAACTTCAGGGCAATCGAGCACCATCATGATTGGGGCTAAAATCTCATCGACTGATAGGCTTATCTTGGCAATGCCACAAGCCTCAAGGAACTTGATAACCAAATCTTTACTAATCTTCTCGTCTTCAGTTCTTTTCCGACGCTGCTGAGGTTTGGATCGAACGGCGCTCTGATCGAGGTTTATGAAGAGCACTTTTGGTTCTTTCTGGAAGATTTTCATTAACCGCTGATCATCCGCAATCAGAGGTTTGTCTTTCAGTGACGCCCAGCGGTCTTTGCAAGGAAAAACATCTTCGTGATGCAGACGCTCTCTAAGCCAGGCTTCCATCAGATTCTCCTTACTTCCAAGCACAGTGAAGATGCGAAAAATATTCTCTACTGCAGATGGAGTAGGTCCGGCACTGCCTGTTATAAATGGCGGGAAACAAGATCATTAAAAAGTAAATCCAAAGTTTTTCAAATGTTCGTTTTGATTTCTTTAGTTAAAAATATCGTCCTTTTTGTCACCAAGGCAAACACGATTGGTGATGCAAACACATCTTTATGGATCTAGTTTCTTTTGTTTTTCGTTGAGTTTGATAGTAATAACAGTAATAATAGTTTTTATAATAATAATAATAATAGTGACGAAAGTGATAATAATAACTATAGTTACAATATAGCAAGAAAACTAATATTAACAATAGTATTACAGGTATGATTAGGAGCACCTGGCCCTTTTTTTGGTGTTATTCAATTCTTGTAGAACAACACAAGTTACGCACCCTGTGTAACTTATTTATTACATTGCAAGTCAAACTTCTAGGGCCTATAACCGGTCCTACGCGCTGATTGACCGAAAATTGGCCAATAACTTCCCACACAGGATCGGATTACTTGCTAACTCTAGCGCTCTGAGAGAATCGTTTGCTCTCTTTTACTGGTTTAAAACTGAAGAAATGTGATAAATTTCTTAATAATTTTGTTTGCTTGGTGTCTGGGAAAATATTTCCCCCCGGCCTTTCTGTACAGTTAAAAACCTCGGGCAATTTTTTTCCCAGTAAGACCTCGGTATTAAGATAAATGTATTCATTCCTTTTGAACTGCTAATAATAATAATAATAATAATAATAATAATAATAATAATAATAGTGAAAAGTTATAGTAGGAAAAGGAGCGGAAGAAAATGTAAAGGAAGATAGCTGTTGAAACGTTTACAATTGCTCGAGCAATCTTTCTCTAAAGAAAAGACGTTTTCTTTCCTAAATCTAACTAAAGAGTCTTTGATGTCGATTCTTCCTATAAGGAGGCTCGTACCTTCGACAATGGTTGCAGCAAGTGAAATATACTCATCAGTGTTTGGAGTGATGTCGATCCTCAAAACATCGAGAAAAAACTCCTTGACATCTTGTTCGGGATAACATTGGCACAACAGTTTCCGCTTAAAAGAAAACTTTGCAACGATTTCACTCGGGTCGTACCAGCACACTTCCTTCTTGTGGTAAAAGTTTCCCGAGCAGAATGTCTCGGCACTCCCTTCACTCGACTGACATCGATTCTGCAAAGAAGACGAAACAAAAATAAAGGCATTTTTTTGGAACTCATTCAAAATTCTTTCCCTATCGGCAGCCTTACGACATTTCTCTAAGAGGTATCTGTAAACTCGCTTCATTTGCTCTAGCGGGATACCAAGCAACTCTTCTGTCCCAGTCTTTTTCCCAGTGGCAGTTGAAGCCCAGTGGTGCATTTCTTCAAAGAGAAGATCAAGGGTAACTCTTGTCTTGATACCAAGAGCTTCAACGAATGATTGATCTTGAAGTTTTCCTACTGCATACGGAACCTGGTCCCCAAGAAGATCACTAACTGCATCCAAACGTAAATACAATTCCTTAGGAACAGCGAGTGGACTGGCTGAGGATTCTGTTGAACGCATCCAGGCTTTCGACAGTAAGACTAAGTAAAACGACGAATAGGTCTCCCCAAGTTTACGGCCATTTGTATCCGTGTAAGGGATCGTTTGACCAGCGTACTTTTTGTACTCTGTAGACCATAGCCTGGAATTGAAAGCATGTTATTACAAAGTATGCATAGGAATGGATACACAAAATTGAATCAATGAAGAGGAATTGTGGCATTTTCAATAGCCTGATGTATCATCTTAATATTATAATCAATGCTACAGCTGCTGCTGCTGCTACTGTACTAAATTTACTGTTAGTATATAGTTCTATTTAGAGATGTTCCCGGTCTTTTGTCCACAGCAACAAACACACTTGTGCGTCTCGGCAATGCCAGCGTTCCTTTGTGCTCTTTCGGGTAATCCTGAAATCGGAGGCTGAATGCCTCAGAACCGAGATTTTTTCTGTATACTGAGGCACTTTTCTTACTTACTCTATCTAAGAGGGTTTTTTTATTCCTATTGTACTGGAGCTAGTGTTAGTACTGCACTCCCGGACAAAATGAAATGAAACACTCAAATCCATCCAACCCCACTCCCCTAACCAATGTTGTTGGAAAATTTTTAAAGTGAAGTTTCAGTTTGCCCATAAAAACTGCTACAATGAAGAGGGTATGAGGTCAAAGGCACCTTGGAATGTGAGTGTTTCATTTAATTTGGCCGGGAGTTTCGTACAACTTCTGCTGCTGCTACTACTATTTCAACGACTACTATATAATAAAATACCAGTAAATATATAACATACTTCTTTTTACCAGAATAATTATTAAAACTGTAAATAGAACTGTTTTAGTAATATGGTAAGATTCCGAACTAAAAATAAGTTTTTCTAAACCTGTCCAAGCATTCGGCGAGACGCTGTGCCTCCTGTGGGGAAATGTTGTTCTCAAGCAACTCCTCCAGCTCCGAGCAACAATAATCTTCAAGAACATAGCAGCTGTCCGGTGTATTTGGCCAGATCTCAGCATATCTCCCCCATGGCGTATTTTCCTGAAAATAACGTTCATTCGACTCTTTTCATTTGCTGGTTAGTATCAAGCTAAAACAAGTTACTGTTGATATCTTCACGATTGATTAAGTTGTAGGCACTTCAAAATTGTATCAACTCATGTCACAGTCTGTTTTCTTTCTCAAGGATAATTTTTGAGCTTGAGGGAATCAGATTATCCAACAAGCCCTATGGTTTCTGTTCTGACTTTCTCGCCACTATATTAATACTAGTATCATTTTTCAACTCTTTTTAAACAAAATTTAGGGCGAAATAAACACTGTAAACAAACTTAACAACAATGAGCTTCTACCAAAGTTAGCCAAAAAGGGCTTAAACAAGAGTACGATTATTGCTTCAAACTCTATCGAGAGCTACAAAGCGTCAAACAGCTTTGATACTACACCAAGTTCAAGGATTTTCAAAACTTATTGAGTTGCTTCATTTCTCTGGAGTATTTGAAGAACCTCACAGTATTTATAAAACAAGTTACACCAACAAGTTAAACTTAACCCAATCGAAAAGGTCTCGTAACACCTTCGATCGAAGGCCCTTATCCGAGATGAAAGAAAGGTTTAACAGTTTTCTTATGTTGGGGCAAATGGGGCATTTTAATAAGATCCCGAGTACATTTCGGGCTAGGCCGAGGTCCAACCCAGGCCTTCATCCCGGCAAACCAGTGCTTTACCCACTGTGCTAAACAGGAGGGGCCTGGCACGAATCGATCAAAAAACAAAGTAAGTTTGTTGCAGTAATCTTCTTACCAAATCATTCTTGGCGAGTTTAACTTGCTTTCTCTCGATGGCCAAGAAGTGTTGAACTCCAAGCTCTGAAAAGAACCTCTCCCAGCTTTGTCTGTCTCCCCCGCACGGGATACTCAGGTATGAGTCATCTAATAGTGTCCAGGACGCACCTAAAGCATGAAAAAAGTTCCAAATAATAAAAACAACAAATCTGCATAACCGACCATTCCAAAAAAGATGGCGGTTCCACATTTTACCACAATGCATTGCGAACACCGCTAAACGAGGCTCGAGGAAAAAGACAACTGGTAAAAATCTTCCTTGTGTTAACAACATCATGTCAGTCAAATCTGAGGTTTACAGATTTCTATATGCATTTTAATGAGAAATTTCAGACGTTAATACACTGGGGATTGTGGGTAAATACACAAGTCTGCATATTTGTGGATTGAATCCGGTTAATGTGTCAACTAAAAATTATCTATCATTTTAAACCATGCTGTTATATTGATTTTGATAACACTTTCTTGTCCCGTTCAGTTCCAAAATCGACATGTTGTGTTGGTAAAGTCTCTTATAACTCAGATCGAACTTTGGGAGAATTTTGCTTTTCATCTTTATCTGTTTTACTTTGTTTGATCAATTCCTATTTTCTTCTCACCAAAAGGCTTGTTTTGTATGAGTCGTGTAAGGAGAAGTTAGTGTTCAAAATCTGGCTGGTGATGAAGAATTTGACAAACCTACAGAAGTACCGTGGCTCGTACTAATTGATGAAGACAAAATTCCAAGAGTTTTCCAGGACCCAACCCCTAATTTTCTCTCGACGAAAAACAAAACAACATCAACTTCAACTTGAGCAACCACGCTGCCGAAACTATCGTCAGGTTCTTCATCCTTCGAAGTTCAAGATGACAAAAACTGACCCAAATCCAAAGACAAAACGAAAAAACTCCCTGAAATTTAGTTTAACCCAAAAAGTATACGTACAATTGCGAGCAAGATGCTTTAGCAGGTTTTGTTTTGTTTGTTATAGAGCTGAAATGTTTTTCAAAGAATTCCAGGAGTATTCCAGGAGAAAAGGGAAATCAAGTGTTTTTCAAAGGGTTTTCCACGACTCTGGACGGAGATTTCCAGGAATTCAATGAGTAGTGCGAACCATGAGAGTACTTACTTGGAAACTGGCGCTGAAGGTCAACAGTATTGCCATATTTGGGAGTAAAATGGACAGGAACTGAAGCCGGGTTTAGAGCACCCTTGTTCGTCAAAACTACTGCACATTGCTTTAGGTCCTTCATGTCACAAATCGTTGAGTCACGAGAACAATGAGCGAAAATGTAGATTATGTAGCTTCGAATTGTGTCAGCTGTTTTGACCTGTAGACATTGGTAAAAAGGTATCGTCAATAAGAAACCACTGGGTCGAGACAACGGGGAAGGAAAAATATTGGAAAAGCACTGAAAAGTTTTTAGGCTATAAAGAAAATGATGAGTCAAGGTTTCTAGCAGTTGAAACTACTAATCGGGGACATAAAGAAATACGAGATAACCCTTTCAAGAACTAGTTCTCATAACGACGCAAAATTAACTTGCTTCGCCCGAAGCTTAGACAGAAAGCGCGGAACTACTACTTCAGTCAAGTTTCCACGGTAAAACTTTAAAATAGCGGTTTTGAAAAATGCCTCCAGCCAGTCACACTCCGCGAGCTCCACTGGCTTCCAATTATCTTTTGGGCTATCCTTAAAGAGCATATGACATGAAATCAGTTTGTCAATTTTCAAAAAGTATACTAAAAAAAACTTTGGTTTGCCAAGTTTGAGAAACATACGATGAAAGTACGCCAAGATACGGCGCATAGAATTTTGAATTTTTCCCGTTAAAAGTGTCCCCTCCAAAAACCAACAATGTGACGCAACAGGTCACGTGCATCTCACCTCAGTCCATTTAAATGGACTTTAACTTCCAAAGCAACAAAAGAGCAAAAGTACAAAAGATTTTGAAATGAAAATCAGCGAAAAGCTAGTCAAAATATTCTTACTAACATCTGAAACAAAAAATGTGCAATGTGCGGTTCGTTCAACACAAAACAAGGCACCTTTGTACATCCTTTGTATTTCCCTTTTGCGGTTTGCTGGCTTTCCTACCCAGTCCGTATGAACGACTTTACATATCCCATGACAACCACTACATGTTTTAAAATGGTCTTGCTCAATAAATTGATCAATGAAGACTTTGAGTAGAGCGTTATGATGACTCGCTGCCTTGTGGCCTACAGAGTTCCGAACAACAGATCGAATCCTAATACAACCACACTGTTTGTACCTAATACTCATCATTATCTATTATTCAAAGCACTGCAGGACAACGATTTATCACAATACCTTCCACTTATCAGATTCAAACGTTGGCAGTATATGCGAGTTAATAACATCCTTTGGAGTGAAAGATTTCACGCCGAGCTGCTTCAGTAAATGGGCAACTTGAGAGCGACCGATACTGTCCAGTGACGTAAACAGGGCTCCGTGAAGCATGGGTAAATCTTTTTCTAGAACTTGAATAGCAGCCTTTGCATCTGGAACAACAAAGAAATTCATAGCTAGTAGCAATTTTTCTAGTCTTGATTAGTTCGTAACGTTCTAGTTTTAAACTGCTTGTTAAAGCCCGTTAAAAAAATCAAAGACATTGCATTTGGGGCCTCAAACAAAATGTTACTTTACAATACTTTGACGCAAATAACGAGTTCCTGCTTCTTTATTTGATAATGTACAAAGATGATACAACACGAATTCAACTACAACCTAAGGGGGGATTATAGCTAAATTTGGGGGGATAATGAAAAAGTTGAGAGGGAATTTAAAAGGGAAATTTTTGAAGAAAAGCACTATGCACAACTGCAATTTTGGTTTGGGAACGTTCTGGCGTTCTATATTAACTTAAAAATTCATCAACTTCTCTATAAATCCCCAAAACTCAAACTTCTCTTAAAAATACCAACTTCAAAATCGATTAAACCCATCCAAAAATTCTGCTTTTCATTCGGTCTTCGATAATCGGATTTCTAGAATAGCCCTTAATCATGATGATGTCACAAGTGCCTCAAAGTGAGGTTTGGTGGTGAAATGCTATGTAAGAACGCGGGAGTTTTGGAACTATTTTAACTGTTTTTACTGTTCAGCAACTCGAAATGTCTGTTCTACCATGTTTATTTACTGGAATGTTCGTTACGCTGTACATAACAAGTAAGTATCACCACCGTGCAGTAAAATGCTATTGTGGCGTCATCATGAATAAGATCTATTTTAAACTATGGACGGCGATACCAGTAAAAGCATCATTAAAAGTCACCAGAGAAAAACTGTAATCCTGCCTTAAACAACACAAAAGTATAATTTTAGAACAAGAATTTGACATTTTCCTCTCACTCACATTTCAAGACAAAACCTACTATACTATCTGAGTTAATGTTTGATTGGTTTAAATCCTGAATCAAGGGAAAATCTTACTTGGTTTGTCACGGGCGGAAGGGGTTGCACCTTGTCCCAGCGAGAGAGGGTAGAAGATCGAGTCGCCTCTCAGATCAACAAACGAACCGTCTGCGAGAGGAAAGAGAGAAATGGAAGCAATAGATTCAAGGGTTTCCTGGCTGCTGTCACGTTCGTGTTCCATTGATCTGTAAACACACCATAACCATTTGGCTCGCCACTTGATATCCGCCACGTCCAGTTCACCAGTCGCATTCTAAATACGTAACAAACGTACCGCGTTTAAACATCTACACCAATAACCTTTGCCATAACAATGCCCAATTACCCGGAATAAATCAATGAGCGAAGTTTAACATGTAGCTCTCGAATGACCCTTGAACTAAATACGTAACAAACATACCTCGTTTAAACATCTCAGTACACCAATAACCTTTGCCATAACAACTGAATGCCCAATTACCAGGAATAAATCAATGACCGAAGTTTAACATGCAGCTCTCGAATGACCCTTGAACTAAATACGTAACAAACATACCTCGTTTAAACATTTCAGTACACCAATAACCTTTGCCATAACAACTGAATGCCCAATAAATCAATGACCGAAGTTTAACATGTAACTCTCGAATGACCCTTGAACTTCCCGCCAAGTCAAGGAATTCACACTCGCAATTATAGTTTCGAGCGTCTGCTTAACTGTCAGAGAATCATAGGTTCGTCCCCGTCTAGACATTTTTTGACACATAAACTATGTTAAACTTACCGTTTTCTTAGAAGATGTTACTACAACAGGGTAAAGTGTTTACGCAGCGTTAGCAAATGAACAGAGTTTTTAATACTCTAAACACGAAACTTGTACCACGTGGGATTAGTTGTAAAAGATAACTTAAGGTAAAGCTGACGAATAAAGGGTAGCATACAGATACAGACTGTACAGACTGTATATATTATGTGTGTGTATTTCCGACCCATTATTGTAAATTAATTTAATGTGATTTGGCTTCCAAGTCCTTTGACATTATAATTATTTTTGGAGGCCAAACCCTTTAGTATTTTTCTATCCATCTTTGTACCATTAATGTTATGTAAATCAAAGGGTAAACAAAGTTGTTGTTGTTTTTGTTGTTTGTTGTTGTTGTACAATGTCCGAGCGGTTAGCGTGTGCAACTACAGTTCTATGGTCGCTAGTTGGAGCCCCAGTCAGACCTTTGTGTTGTGTCCTTGAGCAAGACACTTTACCTGACTTTGTTGCAGTCGACTCAGCTGTGAAAATGGCTATCAGCTGCTGCTGAAGATTAACCTATGTTGGAATAGTGTCCTGTTCAGGGGAAGTCAAAGATCTAATCCGCTTGGCACTACGAAACCCGAGATATGGGTCTCTGGGCTTGAGAAATTTGTTGATACTAATAAATCGTTAAGAACAAACAGAAGAACCAGGCTGCTTGTAGACGGAAAAACGTCGAACATTGAAAAAACAATAGCTGAAACAGCTTCTTTAGGAGTTAAAGTGCCTGTGACATGAATAATTTTAACAAGTCAGTGGATAGACCTTGCTAAATAAAGAATAGCGGTGAAAAACATTTGCCAAAATCGTTTGTGGTTCTTGAGATATTAACATTTGTTAGGCCGACAATTTTCATTTTTTTGAAATCTGCTGCCAATCCATAATCTTTGGTTGAATTTAAGCCAAACTTGGGCTGATGGCTTCTTGAGGTATTCTTCTGAATGCTTATTATTTTACTATACTCCAAAGGTCACGGTTTGCCAACAGATTTCAAAAAAATGAAAATTTGCCTGTCCAACATTTGACGTAATCAGATGCAAACATTAAATGTTAACATCTCGAGAGACCATAACAGATTTTGATAAAGTGTTTTCACCGCTCTTCTTCATTTAGCATGGTCTATCAACTGACAAAACAAAATATATTATGTAATAGGCACTTTAAAACATAACTTCAAAAATATAAAATTAACGTACTCAGCCGTTCCACTAAAAATAAATTACTTATTAATACCAAGCTGTTTCTCGAGTTAGCAAACCTTTTTAGCTTCCTGTTTCCCAATTTCAATCAAGTGTTTTGTTGTCAAGCGCTTGATACCAAGGTTAGCTTTTAGAGCCGGGTTCATTGCTGCAGATATTTCCCGATTGAGGTAATATAGCCCGAGGTGTTCCTGCAGTAAAGCTGGACTGATTAGGTCAATAGTTTCCGCATCGTTCGTGTCCAACACCTCACACGGTTTCACCCAATGGTACTCACTCTCATCAAGAACGCCGTTCATTTCGCACTTCGCTTCTAAGGTATTTGAAAAAAAAAAAAGAACAATAAAGTAAGGTAAAACAATTCTATGTTTATAATTGGAAATTGAACTCTTTTCTAACTTCTAAACATTTAACTTCATATGAAAAGTAAGCAAACACTAAAATATTAGAAATTAAAAATTAAAGAAATCAAGTGCTGTTCCGTTACATTTTCATGCTTCATCCTTCTCGTACAAGCAGTTCTTACCAACTATTTTGATTTTTAGAAAAAAAAATTAAGAGGTTTTTCATAGTTTTTTTCTTAGAAATTATCATTTTGGGTAGAGTTGCTTGTTTCAAAGGAAGAAGGCATCCAGGTTGGATTCAGTAGTCTACAAACTAACTGCAACGTGGCCGACACATACTCTTTAGAATTTCTTCTTTAGAAAACAGCAGATGCACAATAATTTTCGGCATACCTTCGACTGGCACACAAGACTTCCCCTGAAGGAGCTTTAGAATGTTTCGTGCGACGGGAGCAAAGAAATCCAATATCTCGTCTTCAAGAGGGACGAAGCGAAAGAATGTCTTGAGTGATGTGAGGCCTTGGAACTTCGGGTGATTCTAAAGAATCAAAGGTACGTATATCAACGCATTGTTTGACGATCATGTTCTTGATCAAACGCAACAATCTACAAAAACTTACCACATGCAGTTACAAAACTTGTGCTCATTAGACGTGGACTGCAAAACTTTTACACAATACTTTGAAAAACCGACAAAAACATGGCCGAGCGGTTAGCACTCGTGCCTCCCACCTCTGTGGACCCGGGATCAAATCCTCGCTTCTGCGAGTGGACTCAGATTTGTCGATTTCAATCTGATTCTGAGGGTTTGTCTCCGGGTACTCCAGTTTTCCTCCCTCAATAAATTCGACACCCAGCTTATTCTATCTGGCCGTGGAGCTGTGCTCCAAGGTCATATGTGGGCCGTAAGGCAGCGGCAATCATGTATGTCTGTGTCCCTTGTCAGTGTGTAATAGTGCGCCTTTGGTCCGATCTCGTTTAGCTGCGCAATTCAGTCCACGACTCTACTAAGGGCAATTAGTACACAAGATACTATTAATACAGACTACTCGCAGCGTGGCACAAACGTCACATCCATGTTATTTGCGGCATGACTGAGTTGTATAACTAGAGACTAATATTGGGTGAGCGGAGCACTTTTGTTCGCAATTCTAAATTTGAAATTGTGAAACTGGAACCAAGAGTGTATTGAATGAGTTTTGATGGTGATTGTGATACATTACCCTAAATTCATCCAAAGCCTCAACAAAGAGAAGAGGGATTTCTTCCCTTAGCCACTGATTCCAAGCTTTATCTCCATCAACGTCTTCCCTTGAAGAAGGAACCTCAAAATCACCTTGAATTATGAAACGGAAGCCGTAACTCCTGAGTGGCAGGAAGGCAAACACGTTTTGCTGTGGTAGAGACTACAAGAAAAGAGGTTCGAATTAGTCTCAGAAAACAACTTATGTTAAACACAAGACAATCTAAAACAATTAATTCTACATACTACGAAACAAATTCATAGAAGAAAAAAGTTATTCAAAAAATTATATACAAGTATCACGGATTTTTGGAAAAAGGGGTATGACAATAGGTAGCTCTTCTGATGAATCGATAAAAGGAGTAACAACAAGCATTCGTTACTATAACAACAAAGCTAGATTCTTTCTCGAGCCTTAGTGGCCCATTAGACCGGCGCTTACCTCTGGTTTCTGTACTGTTAAGCGGATGAGAGTCTTTGACTCCCCCTGGACAGGACACTAATCTATCGCAGGTTAGCCCCCAGCAGAACTGGTACTCATTTATACAGCTGAGTTGACTTGAACAAAGTCAGGTAAAGTGTTTTGCTCAAGGACACAACACAGTGGTCTGACTGGGGCTCGAACTCGCGACCCTAGGGTTACGAGTCAAACACGCTAACCGCTTGGCCACTGCGCAAAGTATCATGGGTTATTTTTTAAAAGGGGGTATGAGAATAGATGGCTCTTCTGATGACTCGATAAAAGGAGTAACAACAACCATTCGTTACTATAACAACAAAACAATCGACAAAATACCTTTCCGTGAAGGGTTTGGACACCACTTTTATCCTCGCCTTCAGTATCAAGTAGTGGAAATGCTAAAGCAAGCTCGGTAGTCTCCACGTGCTCCTTCATCTACAGTGTATAGTAGTTCAATCAGCATAATTTACACAAAAGGAATTTTATTTATTTATTTATTTATTTTGATTTCACTATATACAAATGAAATAACACTAAATCTATACAGTGAGGCAGACTACAACAGGCCATATGGTAGACCACCCAAACATAAAAAGTACAAAAATATAATTTAGTAGTAAAAAGATTACAAATGTTAGAATAATAATATCGTAAACACTCCCTCAAATTCCCATAATCAAGACTAAAAACAATGAACTGAATACCTAAGAGGACGAGACACGTGCTTATGACAAGAACTACAAATGCTACGCCATGTCCTACAATTATCATCTAAGAAATGGAAAACAAAAATACTATAAAGATGTTTGATAACTTGTCTACGATAAGAAGAAAATGTTTTAGAAGATCTAATTGGCTCAGGTAACGCGTTCCAGGAGAAGGTGATGCAATTAAAGTAACTGTTATTGAAGGAAAGAGTTCTTGTAAATGCAGACTGTAGGATTAACCCAGATTGAGAACGGGAGTTTGCATGTTTAACGGACAGGAAGCAACAGGTATCAATGTCGTAAGTATTGTTTAACAGTTAATACATAGTGCAAACTGTTAAACAATACTTACGACATCAATACCTCTTGTTTCCTGTCCATTAAAGTAAGGGATATAGTTATACCCCGGTAATTTGAACTCGGATAACTCGAAATCCCCGCTAATTCGAGCAAAATCCATATTCCCCAGGATTTGATCTTAGACACAATACCAGCTAACTCAAACTCGGTTACTTCAAGCCCTTGCTGATTCGAACTGTTTTTTTCCGTTTCCCGTTCGGAGTTCGAGTTATCTGGATTAAACTCTACAGCCCTAAGATGCTAAATCATCCATCAGAGAAATTTCTAAATTTATAATCAGTTTTCCCCTCTTTTAGCTCAGAGAAAATTTTTTTTATCAATGACAATGTCAGTGTTTTGTATGTGTTGTTTTATCCTAAAATCCCCCAACCGTTTACCAGAAATTTTGGAAAACCATTCCAATTAAAGTTTCCCTCAAGTACGAGGTATAATGCGTTATTCTATTCCTCTTCTGTAAAAAAATTAAGTTATACATCGTGGAAAAATCGGATGATGCTATTGTTTTAGACTGTAATCCTTCGTAGAAAGACGCCGCCGCCTGGTTAACCCAGTTTATAAGGCACAAGTCTGTCGTGCGGGAGGCTTGGGTTCGATTCCCGGTGCCGAAGCTTCACTCGGAGCCAGGAGAAAGTGCTGCCCTTGCTTTAACATATGCAAACGGTTTTAGACGTTCGCATCTTCTCGTAGGTCCCGGAAGGTAGACCTCGAAGGGAACCTTGAGTCCTATTGCCTGTTCTCCCGTGACTCCTTGAGTCAAAAATGTCATAAATAAACAAAACGACTACAATCCGTAATGTCAATATCTCCTACATTTTCCCACGGTGTATAACTTAAAATATTTACCAAACTGTTTCTATGGAAAACAACGACTTAATCATAATGGAAAATAAATCATATACTTATGCGCAGAAAAAAGGTTAAAACCGGCATTTTCGATTTTTCTCACGCATACTCAACGCATATCAGAAATTTAGATGTCCCTTGCTAAAAGTAGGAGGAGTTCTGGATCGTTATTATTCTTTCTTCGCTGCAAAGAGAAAAAGCTATCACAGGTAAAACTACATCTATAACTTTTTCTTCCAACTTACCTGGCTTCTGTAATTTTTTTTCTTTTTATATTACAACTACATTTAACAAACTGTTAATCAATTTGTATTGTATTTTTTTTTCTTCCTAGTTTTTTTCTTCCTGTTCTCAAAAACGAACTCAGTGGATTTCCAATATGTTAAATGCATCAGTTACTCGTTATAACGTAATATATTACAAGCTGTAAAATAAAAAAAATAAATCAAAATAAAAGCAATATCAACTCTAATCTAGTTCCGGCTAACTAAAGTAATTTCTTTGATTGCCCTTTTTATGACTTACTTCAATCCTATCAAAATTCTTTATTACAAAAGCCCTAGAAATGTTTATAGAAGCAACGCAATCGTTATTTTGTTTTCGTATCAAAGTTTCTCAGAAGAAGAACTTACGTTCGATGCATCAAGTTGTTTCTTTATCACCAGCCAGTGGTCAACTGTACCTTTATGCTTGATCTCCATAATGTTATTTCCAAGGTCCTTCCTCGTCATTTCCAGAGTTGTGTTGTTCACCTATTAAGTGCAGTACAAAACTGAAGCCCAGCTCAGTAAATGTCCCTTCACTGCTCTTAGTGTCTCAACTAATAACCACATAAGTGAATTTTGGCGTCTAAAATGAACCTTCTTTTGTGAATTCGAGCTGGAAAACGTTTTTTTCTTCGATAATGAACAGTTTCAGACAGGGTTCATACCGAGAATGAGGAATGAAATTCCATGACTTTTCTGTACCAAATGTCATTTTCCATGACCAAGAAATATGGAGAAACCAACGAACCTACTCCAACAAACAAGCTATTCACACTTTAATACCAATTACACCTTCTGGACACTGAAAGACAGCGTGACGTCCTTGAATTTAGAGCAAAACATTTAAATTTGTCAGTTTAACAAATTAAGAGCATTCGTTTTTGCATAAAAGTCATAACCAATAACAAAATTTCATGACTTTTCCATAACTTTGGCCATTTCCCAAGTTTCCATGACTTTTCCGGGCCTGGAAAATGCACTTTCAAATTCTATGACTTTTCATGACCGTGTGAACCCCGTCGGAGTTTAGTATAATGGCGATTATTTACCACAGTCTTGGTTTATTACAAAAATCAATTTTGAAAAATGTTACTGGCATCTTACTTTTGCTTCAATTTATACCTTTCACTTTCGATGGAATGATGTACGTGATTTTGTTTTCGAAGTGCTGTTTTTACTTACTCTATCCTCGATGGTTATACTTCTGAGGCGGTGCAGAAAAATCAACAGCGAAGGATGAACATCACGAAACCTGGCCCAAAGAGACGCCTTGTGGGTTCCACTGAGCTCTTCCTTGAGAGGGAGCACAATGCGAGTGGTCCACCTGTGCCACAAATAATCAACACATTTTTAAAATTGCAACAAATGAGCCAAAACTAAGAGCTAGCATCTTTTAAAAAAAGGTCGTCAATGGTGACTGTTAAAGATATGAAAGACTACTGTTAACAAAAAAGGTTTGGCTTTCAGCTGTCATTAATATAACCAGCACTTCACAATAACTAGCACAACTATTATTATTACTACACCATTATTACGACTGTTATTTGCTGGCACCATCATCATTACATAACCACCAAAATAATTCTCACTTTTTTTACCAGCACCACTAATTTTTGCTGCTATAACCACTCTTATTACTGTTGTAACATTTTTATGGTGCTTTCAATTTTCCCTGTGGCCACATAAGCTTTAGCAAATGCACTTACTTGATGGAAAAACCTCTTACACACTTTTTACATCAGACCATACAGGCCCAAGGCTGTCGATTTGGTAGTTCAACTATTAGTTTCGCAGAAAATGGCAGCTGCGGAATGTGCTAGATAAACATCACACAACGCTTTCTCTAAAAACATGCGGCCGGCACAAATGATGTGCCAAAACAAAGAATTGTTTGTTACCCAAGTTTGGGTAATGGAAAAAACAGCCAAAACAGAACAATAGATTTCATTGTTATTAGTGTAAATGAAAACTGCCGGATAATTTTTTTTTATATAGACCCTAGAATGGTGAATCACGTGATTGATTCTGACCAATGGCAGGGTCCGAAATTGCGACTCACTGGTCGCCAATGCGGCCAAAAATTGAGTGTAGGCGACCAGAATTATAAAACAGGTCGCCATCTAGCGACTAACCATTTGTCCCTTCGGAATTTTAATATCCAACGTAAAAGTGCTTTTTGTGGAAGAAAACGTAAAGCTCCGTGGAAAGTTGTACATAAAACAAAGCAACAAATACTGACCCGGCTAAATTTTGTGCTTTACTATAAATTAGGTTCCAGAGGAATTGTTTTCTTTATGTGCGGCAAGTTGAGCAACAAACCCACAATTCTTGGTAGGCAAGAAACCAAAGTTGACTAACATTTTTGTTTGGCGATCAACCCCTTCCATCTGGCAACCAAAACTTTTAGGTAAGTCGCCAGTTGGCTCCCTTAGCAAAAAGCTAATTTCGCACCGTGAATGGCGTTGCACGTTTTCACTGAATTACGGTAATGCTTAGCAGAGCAAAATCCAACTCTTGAAAACGGATTTGATCTAAACAAACACGCTTGGTTGGCACAAATAATGAAAAGAACCTAAAGAAGTCAACTGAGTTTAATGATAGCTCTCTAGAGATTGTTTACTTTGCAAAACTATAGAATTTTTTTTTTCGGAGAGGCAGCCACAATGATTCTTTGGATAAAAACACGATAAAATGAATACTCAAAAAAAACCCTGGCACGGGAGCTTACCCATTAAACGTTTCCGTGTCGTTATCTTCACTTTCTCCATCAGACTCTTCATCAGACTCCTGTTGAACCCACTGAGGAAGAATGTACCCTATTGGCCCACTCTTGGCATCAAATCGTATGTGGTATCCATTGGAATGAACCTCAGGTCTGTCAGTGACTCGAAAAACAGATTTGAAACCAATACCTTTCTGGCCTAAAAAATAAAGAGTTCAGGTCTG
>JAOBRD020642694.1:17021-32294 GCA_027575215.2 Hydrozoanthus sils
CCTAAAAAATAAAGAGTTCAGGTCTGTCAGTGACGCGAAAAACAGATTTGAAACCAATACCTTTCTGGCCTAAAAAATAAAGAGTTCAGGTCTGTCAGTGACGCGAAAAACAGATTTGAAACCAATACCTTTCTGGCCTAAAAAAATAAAGAGTTCAGGTCTGTCAGTGACTCTTTCAAGTTAAAAACAGTAAAGTCTTCGGGTAATCCATTACCACCCCAGAATTTGAAAAGATGTAAAATAAAAGTTAAACCGACGAACTTCATGTTTGTGGTAGGCAAATTTGAATAACACACAAACAAGATGATGGTAAACAAAACTTACATTTCGAAATTCTCCATGCATAACTCGTACAAAATAGGTCACTCTGTAATGTGAAAATGGTAATTGATGAAACATAAACAACTTATACTTCGACTTTATTTCAAAGTCACCGTCATCATCTTTTTTGTGTTGTTATTCGAATTCAGTTTAATGAAGTTCCTCGGTTTAATCTTTGTTTTATATCTTTCGGTAGTGTTTTTTTTTTAAATTTTTGTTTCACTTTAGAAGATGTCAACCCAAGGTTTTCCGACAGAAAACTAACTACCAAAATATTATAATAAATCCTAAACGTAATTAAAAAGTCCTAATATTCTTTCTCTTCATAAGGAATGATGTGATGTTACTAACCTATATAGCCGTAACGATGAGCACCTTTGGTGCTTCGGCCTACGTCACATAAGGCTCGGATGTTCTTCTCAGCAAATCCATTTTCGTTGTTGAGAACAGTTACCTGAAAAATGACCTCAGCTGAAAACCTTGGGACATACTAAGTTTTCAACTTATCTAAATTTCCAGCTCAAGATAGTTACCCTTGAGTTATTTCTGAAATCAAGAAGATGAGCAGCCGCAGAGAAGAAACTGTTGATAACAGCTAGAAATAATCACAGATGTGTGAGGTGCGTTCGCCATGTTTCACTCCAGTCGACCTCTCTGTAGAATTCCCATTGCCAACCTTTAGAACTATGGATTCATTGTGTTAATGAAACGAGTTTCACTCCAGTGGGCCTCCCTGTACAACACCCATTGCCAACCTTGAGAACTATGGATTCATTGTGTTAACGAATATCTAATGGCTGTTCATGCTTCGATCGATTGTCAACTTTTTTTCTACATTAATCGCTCTTTTCTCAACCTTTTCGTAATTGAATTTCACCAAAATTACAGGATTACATTTCTTCCCTATTTTTTGCATTAATTGGGCTTTTTTGAAAATGTCTAGTATTTGTGCTAGAATTTGGCTTTCGCGAGCTTTGTTTATGCATGCATGGTCCGCATTAGTTGCCACGTCACCACGGTCACAAAACCATGGAATCGAGGCGTTATGTACCAGCCAGCCATACGAAAATCGCTCAACGAAAGAAAGCCCGCGAGCAACAGCAAGATTGCTATGCGTTCTTCTTCGTCGAATGCAGCAACAATCACAATAATAACAGTAATATAACAAATAGAGCTTTGGTTATAAACATCTTGTCCTTCTAAAGAAAGAAACCTCAATAAAACGTTTCGTCTATTTGCACCACAGTTAGCAAATTTTGCCATTCTTCTTTCAAAGAAATACCATGCGTTTTTACAAACTCTACACAGTGTTGGTAAATACCTTATCATTTGCTACGATAAACTTGAGGGATGGTGTCTGTCGATGGCCCTCTAGTTCTGGGTAAGAGTTGTCATCTGCATTTTGTACCAGCTCAAGCACAAAATGCGTGTCTTTGCTGTAAAGTTCTGTGGACAGACGATGAAGGCTACGGCCCTCCCGCTGCCGCTGAATCTCCACCAATCGCGTTTCTTTCTCTCCTAGATCGATTCCGATGCCAAACTCGTCTTGACGAATCTGTTCAATTACCATCTTGCACTGGTTTTCCAGTTCTTGTTCTTCTTGTAACTTCTCGTCATTACAAGTCTCTTTCTCTGTCATATTAGGTGAAGAGCACATAGAATGAACAATAAAAAACAAACAAAATTACCCTCTTCTATTTTAAAATGTTTGTTACAAATATTCTATTTAGAGATTGACCAAAATTAGACTCGAAAAAACCAACAAATGTAACAAAACTTGAAAATGTATCGCTAGAGTTATGTAGTTTTAGGTGGAATCTATAAAGACCAGAAGAAGGCCGTATTTAAAACAAATACATTGTGAGTATTTCCAGAAGCAGTTATAATTGTGCAAATTGTCTATTCAGTTAAACTGTTTAAAATGATGGGCTCGTAAGAGATAACGGCAAATGCCCGTCACACAAGGCCTAATTTGTCTACGTAGCTGTAGGCGCAATATGATTTAAATATGGGGATCGGTGTGATGTTGCGCAATCAGGGGGGGAGGTGTTTTAGTACAAACACTAACTTTGGAGGAGGGGGAGTTGTCGTTTTTTTTTTAATTTTGAAAAACATTTTTATCATTTTCATTATTTTTTGTCTTAATTTAAGATACTTGTGAAGTAAACTCTTTTATACTTTATATAATTTTTATGTAGGGTCTAGATTGGGTAAAGTGTGTATTACTAAGTGGGCTAGGGTGGGATATGTTGCTAGGGGAGGAAGTCTTCTTTTTTTTTACTTATTACGTAGAGGTACGTTTCTTTCCTTTTTTACTTATATACTACTAAATACTCTACCTTTTAAAGATAGGTCCTAGATGAAATTTATCTTGTGTAATCTAGTTACCCTGATATTAATAAAGTGTATTATTTTTAAATATTATATTTTTGCGTGCTAATTTTTCTTGTAAACAGATGACAGTTTGAAATTCCAATACCGCTCTAATTTCTATTTCTACCACAATACCTTCTTTGTTTGTTTCGTCTAAATCGTCCGCACCATCAGTTCGTTCTTTGCTCTCCTCTAACACAGAGATAAGGTCGTCATCCTAGAATAAAAAAGAGACGTTCTTTTTCATCGATTTGGCATCACATACAAATTTCCTATAAAGGTCTGTTTGCAATATGTGGTAATGAAAGCAAGATGCCAGTAGCAATTCTCAAAACTGAATTGTTCGTCCAAGGTTAAATCTATCAACATCGTCAGACATCTAGCCTTTAAGGTGTTGCTTATCATGTATGATACAGTCCGTCTACCAACCTGTAAAACGGCTTCACTGTCGCATGGCTTTACCACAGCCACCAAGGGTCTTTTTTTCTTGGCTTCCAAGCATGTTACCGGCTTCTCATTTTCAAAGTCCTTGGAAACCCTTGTCGACACGACGTGTTCAAAGTCATCCTTCCACTCACTCACACCAAGGTGTAATCCCAACAGGTGAAGCGCGGAACGCTGTTGACCAGAAGTGCAGCAAGAAAGAAGAAGGCCAGGTGCTTCGCCAGTTCCGACCTTTTCTCGCAACGGATTCAGAAAAACCTAAAGGGAAATAAACCTACTTTAAAAAGTTCCTGAACTACTCTCGAGTTTGAAGAAGAGTACTCGACTACTATAATTGAGCTTCGTTTTTCAGCTTTTCCATTTAAGATGTTATCAAACATCGAATGTGAGAACAGTGCTACACTTTTTGTAAAAAAACTTAAAAGGCCTTAAAAGTTACAAAGATTTCCGTTAAAACTGTCAGTGTGAACACTGTAAGTGAATAAAAGGAACTTTTTCAACTACCCTCTCAGTGTAAAACATTTACAATACCATCAACAGATTTGCACTCAAGTATCAAAAACATTGAGTGCGGGGGAGAGAATCCAGCTGTAAAAATCGAGAACGGTTTGCATACTTCCATGTACATAGCTAATAGAGACCTTAAGCACTGTCTTAAAAAGCTTGATCCTTCAAGAAGCTTCAACCCGATTTATAGGGCTCAAACACTTTTGGCCTGAAAAAAATTCAGGACTTTTTCAAGACTTTAAGTCAACGACCAGAAAATCTAAGAACGATTGAACAAACAAAGAAAAACTGCTATGATTGCGATACAATCTTAGCCAATCAATGCGATCTTTTCTTTGGTGTTAAACACAAAAACCATGACGAAATAAAGATACATTTTTGATGCACGTGAAAAAAAACTCTTTTTCCAAGATTTCCAGGCTTCTTAGTAATTTTCCAGTTTTTCCAGGCCTGGAAACTAAACTTTTGTTTTTCCACGACTTTCCTAATTTTTTAGGATCCGTACGTACCGTGAATTTTAAATTCTGAATAGTTTTATTAGTTGTTGGAACTGTAATCGGAAGGAGCCGTTCCCTACCTCCCTGATAATTTCTTTACACAACATTGGAGGAATCCTTGTGATACAATCCAGAATAAATTTTGCGCAATGATTTTCTTTGTTTTCCACAGAGAAGATTTCAGCGTAGTCTTCAAGAGCCGAACGAACGTGGTTACCAAGCATATTCAGCGGAGTACTGGTAACACTTCCACTGGCAACTACCAAGGAAACCACGTGACCAGAGGCACCTATTGCATCACGATTTCTAGCGCATGCGCGAAATATTTTTGGTGATGTGTCACGAGTGATCTTCAGAAGTGTTCCAGAGCTTGTCTCCAATGCACAAATGGAACTACAGGAGAACAGAATGGTGTAAGCAAAATTAGCAGCTATACCACGTACAAGCTTTAGTAACAAGATTTTGTTTTCACTGTTGTTTCATTCCAAGAAAATTGCGGGAATTTGAAGACCGTAATCAGTTTGTAACTTTGCAATGTATACTGAGGTTACAATAAATCATACATGTTCAGCTTTAAGTAGCGGGTCCGTAGGGAGGAGAAGGGGTGGGATGGTTTTGTTGATCAACTATTTAAAAAGCAACTTTATCTCCTCCATTTTTCTAAATTGGTTTCGGAATTTAGTAGTTTGAAGAGTATCCAGGTTTACGAAGCTACGGGCCTGAATAGACCACTATTTGTATACACTAAAGCTGATAAAAGATAATTCATTTTCAAAAGAAGCTATTTTTCTTGTCTTTTCCTCTTTTATTTTTCCGTCGCAACATTCTCATGCAAGCAATGAATCATGGGGTTCTAGACTTGGCGAGTTTCTGCTGCTTCTCTGGGGAGAACAACGCTGGCATAAAAATTATAAGTTCTTGATTCAAAGTATCATTATATGCAACTTTTTCAATATAAACACAACCTTGTTGTTATCGTTACCTTTGAGTTTCTAGCTTGTGATTGTCACCCGCCGTGGCCAGAAACCCTTCTTTCTTTAAGAATTCTCTAAGATTTCCCAGAGTTGGACGAAAAACTTCATTCCATTGCGTAAACACTGATAAGTCGTCAAGAAGCGGCGCATTATCAAGAGCTCGCAAGGCAGCTTGGCGATCTTTCCACCCTAACGCACCCACGTGGAGAGATTCCATTGCATTGTGTGGAGCGGATGCTGTTTGATCGAGTTTTCTCTTTCCTCTGAAACAGAAATCAATTAATATTTAGCAACAGACGGTTTTCTTTTCGTCTTTTTCCTCAGTGTTACAAAGTAAAAAGCCAAACCTAAGGATGGATACGAGTTGCTCCTGGTACGGTTCTCATCAGCCGACAAAATTTGAAGAATCGTCAACTAACCTCAAAATGTTTACTGAGCCTATCTATTTTATTGTTACAACGCTATACAGGGCTCACACTGATAATGAGGAATGAAATTCCAAGACTTTTCCATGACCAAAAAAAATATCGAGAAACCAAATAATCCACTCCAAAAAACAAGCTACTAACACTTTTAATCCAAATGCAAATCTAAACACCAATCTCACCTTCTGAACACTGAAAGACAGCGTAACGTTCTTGAATTTAAAGCAAAACACTTCAATTTGTTGATTTAACAAACTCATCAAATGGCTTAAAATTTTAAGGCAATTCATTTTCCAAATCAAACCAAAACCAATAGTAAAATTCCATGACTTTTCCGTGACCCTCACCATTTTCCCCCAATTCCAGGACTTTTCCAGGCCTGGAAAATACGTTTTCAAATTCCATGACTTTTCATGACCGTTTGAACCCTGCTATATTTCTTGAGAAGGTGAGTAACGTTGTGGAGTATTTCCTTTAAATTGCAGAGCGGCAGTTATTACGATCGTGTACAAGTTGAGCAACTCTTAGTGTTACGCGAGAGTACTGGCACTAGAGTTCTTTCTAATGGGTTCAGGCGACCTACAAAGCTTAGTGGAACTCAGTTTGTATAAAGATTTCAGTCGCCATATTTGAACTAGTTTTTGAACACGTTTTCAGTTGAGCAAACCCGTCGTCAGATTATTGATGCTAACATCAATTTTGCTGACCAACGCCCCCGGGAATAAGTATTCTTTTCTTTTGAATTTGTAACTTTTTTTTACTGTCTAACTCTGGTGTTTGTATAGATCGAATAAAAATCACCGAGTAAATTAATTACGATACCCGGCAAATATTGAGTAGTTACAAGGACAGATGCTCAAGTTCTTCACTGGTACACTTAGATTACAACCTAAATTGCAACGCATCGACCATTATAGCTAAAATGTTCGAATACGATTGAACAAAACAGAAGTCCTAGTTACATTTGTAATACATTTATTGTGCGTCGCAATAAAGGGAAATTTATTTAAAAAACATCTATATAACCGACTTATACGACTGGATCGAAACAGAATGAAAGTCAAAAAACGTTTGTTTCTTTCTTTGATATCATTATAGTTATTCTTCTATAACGTTCGAATAAAAACTTCGATGTTTAAAAAGAAACGCAAAAAGAACACACTTCTGCGGTAGAAGGGCTTATAAACGAGGAGGGAGGGGGGGCTTTAAAGTGGGATTTTATGGTATTTGTACATTCCGATACTCGGCTGCAATAGTTCATGGTTACCTTACAAATAACGCTGTTTCGTAAACCAATTTCCTTTCATTCTCGGGAACAAAGTCCTCTTGCTTCATTTTCTTTTTCTTATCGATGAGTTTCTGGATACTTCCAAAACCAAGTTCGGTGACATTTCTCACTCCAAACTGAACGCATAACGCTTTCTCAATGAACTCCTATCATGAAAAACAACGTTCATTTCAATTGGCTTCTCTTGCTGGGTTTCGAAAATCCAACTCAAGTACTATTTAGAGTGCTTATGACACGAAATATTTAGTTACCTTTGCGGATAGACCTTGCTAAATGATGAACAACGGTGAAAAAGTTTTGTCGAAATCTGTTATCGTTCTAGAGATACTAACATTTTAATGTTTTGAGCTGATGAAGTCAGTTTTTGCACAGGCAAATTTTCAATTTTTAGAAATCCATATTTTTTGGATGAATTCAAGTTGATGCTGTATCTCGAGGTATTCTTCAGAATAGTTATTAATTTTTGTCCAAAGTTTATGGATTAGCAGCAGATTTGAAAATTTGCCAGTCTAACTACTGACGTCATCAGCTGAAAACATTCATGTTAATATCTCGAGAAGCATAACAGATTTTCGCAAAACTTTTTCACCCCTATTCCTCATTTAGAAAAGTCTATCCACTGTGATAACAAAATAATTTAGGTAATCGACGCTTTAAACTTGATTAACAACCAGGGAGGGAACATGCAATTACTTTATTCCAAACTTTCCTCAACCATTCCTTTCGTGTTCCTCCAACACTCATTTTAACCCCCTTTCCCTTGTGTTTGATTGTTCGAAAAACTTTTGTTTACACCTGGAATAATTAAAAACCATGTTTTCTTCCCTTCCTTCACTCCTAGATTCCTGAGACGGCAATCCTCAGCATTGTATACTGTTGCTTTTGTAGATGAATGACTCAAAAACTCTCCTCTCTCACTTTACTGACCATTATACCCCCGTGTGGCACGTTTCTTCGGTTGAAGTTTAAACTGCACACGTGGTAGCTAAGCACTTGGTATTCAGAACAGTCTCCTTGTACTGGCAGAGCGTTCGATACCTTAGAGGTAAGAGCCTACTGAAAGTAGTGAATTCCTTTAGATCCACAAAGACCGACTTCAAGTTTCGGGAGATCTTACCCCGTCTTTAAAATTTTTAATAACTACAATTATTACTTATTGTTTTTATAGCCTTAAGTAGAAAGATAAGTTGATAGCTGAATAAGTACCGTATTTTCCGGACTATAACCCGCACCGCAGATAACCTGCACCCCCACATTTTTATGGCTAAAAAAACAAAAGTCAACAGATAACCCGCACCCCCACATTTTTATGGCTAAAAGAAACAAAAGTCAACAAATAACCCGCACCCTCATACCGAAAAAAAATTTAAATGCTGACCTGATTAAACATAGTGTAGATACCCTAAAATCTAGCAGAGCATTTTACTGAGAACACTACAAGTGATGTACTTGTAGCCGGATCAACTTCAGAATCTAACAAATACTCCGCACCGATAGATTGCCTGCACTTTCTCCATGGCAAAATTAACAGAAAATCCGCGGGTTATAGTCCGGAATATAGGTTGGAAGATATGCTTGTAAAAAGTAAGTTCGAAAAGATGGTTGATAGGAGGAAAGCTAGACAGGTTGTTGGTAGAAACGAGCACATGTGGGTAAGTAGAGAGTAGATAAATGCGTAGATAAACTTACGGGTAAAAGGTCATCTCCACACTGAGCCAAAAAATCCAAGACTTGCTCCAAAGAAACTGAATGCGAGCCACCACTACTTTCTCTTGTTCCTGACTGGAAACTAAGAGTATCTTCGACAATCTCGAGTAACTCTTTATGATCAAAAACAAACTGAATAAACAGACCAAACCCGAAGCTATAAAAGCCGTTAAAGCCAGGAAAATGGGCAGTAACTTTTTCTTCGATTCTTGCCAATTTTTCAAGGTCCAATCGGTCTGCCTTTGTTAGCCACTCCTTAATCTCTTTTACAACATCTTCTGAAAAATAATAAAAAAGAAGATTTTGCAACTTAAAATGAAATAATAGAAGTAAACACTAAATGCTCTACAAGCTAATGAAATAGATTTCATTCAACTTAAAACTTTTTTTCCTACCTGGAATGAGTATATTGCAGCAAAATCTCACTCATGTAGTTATTTATTATATTTACCTAAATTTTTTTAAAAGAGCTAGAACAGCTTATAACATAGATTTATTATGATATTTCAATACAGATGTAAGGCTAGCATCCTTTATAAGAAACTGAAAATGAATAGAGAGACTCTTGAACGTTTCCAAGTGACGCAGAAAGAAACGAGATGGCTATCAAAGAGGAAAAGCTGGGTAAGACAGTGTTTTTGTGTCATACTAAGAAAAGAACAAATAGCTAAAACCTACGTCTATTCCTTTGCTTTTTGCCTTTTTTGGTATTTCTAAAAATACATAAATGTAATGTTTTCAATTGATGACGTCACTTGATGGACTGGTAAACTTTCATTTTTTTTAAAATCTGCTGCAAATCCATAGCCTTGAAATGAACTTAAGGCAAACTTGGGCTGTATCCTTCAGAGTATTTACCAATTTTGGTTGTCATGGCAACAAACTGGATTCCAGGCGAAAAAGGTTTTCAGTAAGAAACTATTAATGTGAAACAGAAAATAGAAAAGGTGCGAATGGACATTTTACCAAAAAGATTCTGTCAAAGGCTTTGATGGTTACATGTGCCAAAGTTAGTTGAAATGTAAGAATGACTAAACATAACAAGAAATAGTTTAAAAATATAAACTTCACTTGTCATGGATTCAGGACAACAAAAATACATCTATATAGAGTTATCCTTCTGCAGAGTCAAGGAAAAGGGGGATACAGTTTCAAATGAAGAAGTCAGAACCCTTTTGTGGTTTGCCTCCAGATGTTCCACACAACTTATAAGCAATCTTATTAAATACCGGTATTGCAACACCCTTTCAAACTCATTAAAAGAAGACCTCTGGGTTCAGAAAACCACGTACCTTTCTTGAGCGATGGTGGCTGTGCAACAGTTGTTGTGTAATTACTGTTATTTTCGTCTTCTGGACCACTCTCATCACTTGATTCCTCAACACCATCCTGTATCATCCTCTTGCAACCACGATGCACTGCGAGCTCAAATAGTTTCCTAGCGAGCTTATCACTTGTAAGCATTTTCAAAAAACCTGTCACCTTTGTATGATTCTTTCCAAAGAAGAGCTGTTCGCAGCAATCATAAATTTGCACGATGATATCTGAAATGGAAGATTCCTGTAGTTTCTGTACAAGACTACGTAGGTCGCCATCCTGTTCACCAAGAAGCTCTCTTCTCATCCTCTGCAGATTTCTCTGGATATCTCTTTCAAGATCTTTTTCAACCTCTTCACACGCAGCTTTGCGCTTCTCACTCTCTAACCTTTGAGACTTTTTGTATACCTGAATAAAAAACCGTAAGTTTGATTACCTTCGTGTTCTTCTAGAAAAGTCACTGCTCCACTGGCCAGGGGGTTCCGGACCGGTATGTCTCCCTCGAGTTAACTTATGAGAAATAGCTTGGCAGTCCGATAGCTAACTTTGTCTGTATGTAGTACAATATTAAATTATAAACGATCAACAATTACATGTGTAAAATGAATATTTAAAGACGCCATTCAAAAGCGATGATTAGATAGAGTTGATCTTTCAAAATTTAAAGAAAACTACTGAAAGATTTCTTTGGAACGATAAACCAAAAAAGGTTTAATACAAAAGTAAGGAAGTAACTTTATTAAAGTCTCATATCTTCTGGCCGTGCAAATGACTGGCTAATCAGGGAGACTAGACCAACGGCTTAACGTCCCTGTCCATGGACGATGTGGCGAAAGAAGGCTGCACAAATGTTCAACCCTCGGCTAGGCCTGGGATCGAACCGGGGGCCTCGCGCTTGGCAGTCAGAGCTCTTACCGACTGGGCCAAACTTTATTCTAGCAAAGGATATTGAATAAGGAGCTTAAAGGAGGTTTAAAGCTGTTTGAGTTCCAAGTTTCTGTGCACAACGCACTATAATTACATGGGATAACGAAAATCACTGAGAACAAACGTTAAGAAAAAATGTTAGAAAACTCTAGTTGTAACCTTGTTTGGCAGCGCAATGTTGTCGCTCTTCTATCCTCTCTGGTTTCAAGAGGATACTTAAAAAACAAAAAAACACACACGATAACAGTGGGTTGTTCCTATCCTTTCAATAATTTATATTGAAGTAACCCAAACCTAACTGCAACTTCCTAGAATACTTTGGTGTTATCTCTGCTATCAAGAACCCAAAAAAACCCGACAAGCACATCAGATAAATGTGCATTGATACAAAGAGATAAAAGTTTTAAGGCAGTTTATTCGTATATTTTAATAAAGCAAACTATAAGAATCCCTCTAAGGGTAAAAAAAATGGTAAACGTTTGCAGCTGTTTGAGCGTAATGCTGTATCAAATATAATACTCTCAAAAGCAGGGAGTTTTTTTAGAAAAAAAATTTAAGGAACCTGATTCCCTAACCATCACCCGATTCTGAAAGTTGAACTGTATATAATTAAATACCGACTAGCATGTGTACAACCATCTATAGTACACTACTTGCACACAGGAAAACAAAAAAATTAGACCATCACATTTGTATCAAAGAACAAATCATTCCACCACCAGAAGAAATGGAAAAATTTCATCAATGTAATTACCCTTAAAACTTACTAGACGTTTCAAGATTTCTGAGACTTTTGCAACAGTTCACTTGAATTTAAACTTTCTGGCTATATTATACAACAATTATTTAAAAAGACAGCTGAAAAATGTAATTAATGCATTAATTTGTAAACCATGCATTACAAACTTTTTACAAATCACATTCTGTGAGAAATTCAGCTGGAAAAAAGATCTTGTGAATAATGCAACTAAAATGCTAATAAAGAACAGAAAATAGTTGGTCTAGTAAAAACAAAAACTCGATAATATAAGAAGAAAAAAATCAACCTTTTGTTGTATTTAATTTACTTGTTATCTCGCTGCTTCATTACCAGTTGCAAACGGCTGTATCAATTACCTATAAACTGTGTTTCAATATTATTTGTTTACAACTTGTCTGTCCCGTGGAGATGAACAGTCATTAGATTGTTTAAGAGGCGTACTCTGTATGATTCGATCAATTTAAAAAAAACCCCGCCACGGTACCTCACCGATTTGGCTGATATTTTGCATGCAGCCTTGCTTTGGGGTCCTAACAACGGAATGGAAGTTTTAAAGTTCTAATTCATTTTAGTTTGTGAGTTCTGAACATGGTCGGTTTTGGTCGGCCTTGAAAGGGAGCCAATATGGCGGTTCAAAGGACTTCTTGTCGACCTTCCTTCCAGCTTGCCATAGCCTTTCACCGAAAACCATTAATACCATTTTAAAGAACCATCTTTGTACTCATATTCTATGTCAAGCATTTCTCTGAAATAAAAAGTTTTGGTCCTGAACGAGCGAAAAGTTGTGGTGTACTTCCACGTCACTTTTGAGACACATAAATTTAGTGCAAATCGAAAGTTCGATATCTCCCATGTTATGTCAATTGACAGTTTACTATTTATACTGAGTGAAGATCTTTTATTGCTGGTTTGATATGGGAAATAAAAAATGGGTAACTTCTTCAGAACGAGAGAAAAAATTATTTTGAAGATGCTGAGGTTTGGCCATTGTTCGACTGTTTTCCGCCGCTTCTAGTACCAACAACAGCAAAGCCAAATGTACGTCATCAAAAATCATGGAAATGTTTGCATATTTTGCTTCCAAACAGCCATTGTAAACTTTACTGCATTGTTCATACTTGCAATATCATTCGAATGATTACTGAAGACGATCTGCTTTAACTAGTTGATCCAAACGAAAGAACAACCCTCGAAACAAATCTTGCAATT
Organism: Hydrozoanthus sils; assembly: GCA_027575215.2. NCBI lineage: Eukaryota > Metazoa > Cnidaria > Anthozoa > Zoantharia > Hydrozoanthidae > Hydrozoanthus > Hydrozoanthus sils. Next base: position 29,771 of record JAOBRD020642694.1, read on the forward strand.
TTCACAAAGGAAACCGCTTTCTTGAAAGAAATTTTGTCACTAAAATGTGTTACGCACATCTTAAGCGAAACTATAACTATTGAAGTAGCCAAATAGAAAATTATGTCTTGAGGCCTGTACAGTTGAATACACAGATCTAAACATTAAGTCAATGTATTAAAATGTGCGATGTCTAGTTATCTTTAGTTCGATTTTGTCCTACCACTATTGGAAATATTGAAATATTGGAAATATTGAAATGGATCGACCTCCATTTCAATATTTCCACGGCAATGTCACGTTACACATCACACTTGGAAATTTCGCAGAAAGTGGAAATAAGAGTCATAAAGTAGTTCTTGAAACAAGCGGAAGTAAACAAAGACATGTTTGATTAGTTACACATTTATTTCTTTGTCACGGATGCACTACATACAAATTTCAATAAGCTCAGGACTTGACTCCCTTTTTGTGATTGACTTAATTTTTTTTTATCAAAACGAAAAGTTATTCCGCTAAAGCTCCGAAGAACTGCTCAATCAGCAGGGTTAGTTGTTGGCAAACGCGAAAGTCGGATCGACCGCCATTTCAATATTTCCACGGCAATGTCACGTTACACATCACACTTGGAAATTTCGCAGAAAGTGGAAATAAGAGTCATAAAGTAGTTCTTGAAACAAGCGGAAGTAAACAAAGACATGTTTGATTAGTTACACATTTATTTCTTTGTCACGGATGCACTACATACAAATTTCAATAAGCTCAGGACTTGACTCCCTTTTTGTGATTGACTTAATTTTTTTTTATCAAAACGAAAAGTTATTCCGCTAAAGCTCCGAAGAACTGCTCAATCAGCAGGGTTAGTTGTTGGCAAACGCGAAAGTCGGATCGACCGCCATTTCAATATTTCCACGGCAATGTCACGTTACGCATCACACTTGGAACTTTCGCAGAAAGTGGAAATAAGAGTCATAAAGTAGTTCTTGAAACAAGCGGAAGAAAAGCAGGTACCGTTTGAAATTATTTCAAAACTACTGCACATAGTTTACCGGTTAGTCATGCGAACGCAGCTCGAACATTTTTGTGATGGTGTAAATTCATGCACACTCGTTTCAGTGAAATAAGTTAATATTAATTGACGTTGAAAATCAATCGCGGTAAACATTCGAATGCTCAACGTCAATGAGTGGTCAGTTTAATACTTACAAACGAACTTACTTTTAAATTTCTTTCGACTAAAATGAACAACTCTGTTTTTTTTTATCGAGATTTTCGGATCGTTAACGGTTGATCCCGTACAGGTTGAGTGAAGTTCTGCTAATATATCGGTCAGAATTCGTCTGGCTGCTATAACTTCATTTTTTTTAAAAATTCGGTCTTACTTGGAGTTTCCCTTTTTTTAATTCTGGGGAACATACAGTGAAAACTTGCTAACGAATTTATCTTGCAGAATTTATTATCAGGGTGGACTCAGTGGAGAGCAAGTATTTTTCGCCAAGGGGCGTCGATTGGGTTGTAAGGAATTTGGGGTACCCTTCCTTCTTTAATTTGTAGCTGTGGTGGTACTGATAGTGGTAGGACAAAATCGATAATAATTATCAGGCGTAACTTATTCAAAGTACTCAGGTCCCCTGACCAATGTTTAATTAACTAACCTTACAACAACATTACAAAATAGCGATTAAAAATGAATAATAAAAAAGCTTTTCATGAATGCCGTGTGAAATACATAAAAAAATATTGACAACGTGAGAACTCTGGTTGCAGCCTGATCGGAAACTACTGATAGTACTTGCCTGCCGCAATCTAAAGACGAAACCAGAGCACAGCCCTACTATAACTAACACACAAGCCGTTTAAGGTTGCCTGCCAACTTTTTTGAAAGGCAAACAACCTTAAAGGTTGAGTAAACGACATGGCAGCATGGTGAGTACCCTCATTTAGACGCAGTGTGGGCCCCTCTCCCCGCCCCTATCTCTTTGAAAACTCCTGATTATGCCCATATTTGGCGTTAAGGAAGGGTTTAAGTTGAAAAAGTAAAACGTATCGTCATAAGTGTTGGTGGTGTAGGCCAATCAAGTATATTTTTTTTCTTAAAGCCATTCAATTTCTACATGAGCCCCTCTCCCCTCCATAACTGGGCGCGCCTGCAATTTGTGTTCGTTGTACCCAGCTCTTGGTTACTGGTTTTAGTAAATCATCATCTTCCTGGTATTACCATTCACAACCGTTCGAAACAAAGGTTGATTTTTGTGCTGTCTTTCCACTTCTTCTCGAACTCTTTATCTTACTCAGTTTTTAAGTCCGCAGCTCGGTTATCTGTAAACATTAATTAGAGACCCTGTTCAAATTTATCTTGACGGCAACAACGTCTTGCATAGAGTGCTATTTTACTGATTGTGGATACGCAGTTTATATTGGACTTTCTCTCTCTCTCTCTCTCTCCTGCATGGGTTAAAGTAACTCTACATTTAGGGCACTGGCAAGATTATTTTGAGGCTAAAGACGCAATGTTCGTATTTTGTATTATTTTACAAACTGAACT
>JAOBRD020642695.1:0-15226 GCA_027575215.2 Hydrozoanthus sils
GAAGAAAAAAGAAGAAGAAGAAGAAGAAGAAGAAGAAGAAGAAGAAGAAGAAGAAGAAGAAGAAGAAGAAGAAGAAGGGTACGGCATTTATTGTAATCACTTGAAATATTTTATATGAGTTTACCTAGTTATAAAATTAAAAAGATTCGGTTCGATCTATAGACATCGCCACTTTAATTGTGGCAATTTGTTGTCTTTATTGCACATTTTGTCAAAACCTTTTGATTATGTCACACTTTTTCCGTCGATCAGCGCTGAAACAACTTGTAGGCCAACTTTTTGAAAGTAATCTGCCGTGAAAGTACACGCTTTTTTTAAAATAAGAATCAGTAAACTTTGCCGAGTCTCATTGTTCTTAATTTTTCGGCGATTTCGGCCTCAAATTGTTCTTAAATTGTTCTTATTTCTTTGAGTGATGAGAATTCAAAACAAAAATGTATACATGTGCAACTGTTGAAACTAGTGATCGGACGAGGAACCTTTTAAGTAGCATGAATACATGTATCATTTGGGAAAAAGATAGACGATAACAAATGAGAAACGGTGTTTTTGGTGTGTTGTTGGTGTTTTTAATGCATTGCGAATGTAAATTCCAAGATTTGGTAAAGTTTCGACTAGAAACAGTTTCACTTTTTTCAGCGGCTTAGCCTGAGTTTTTCTTAAATTGTTCTTAATTTTCGGCCAATCTGAGCCTCGTTGTTCTTATAAAGTTGTTATTATGAAAAAAGCGTGTAATCTGCGGGTCAGCATGTATCGCATTAATAATAAGTTCCAGTTCCCACAGTTTCTACACATTACCTGTCAATCAAAAGCACCAGAGGTTATCGGGGGATTAAGCAGAATATTTCAAACCAGAATATTCATATTCACTTCGAAATATTTTCCACATATTCATATTGCATATTCCAGAGGCAAATATTCTCAAATATTCATATCGAGTCCCTGGTCTGGCTGGTCTAATAATCATATTCCGAGGTCAAAATAGTCAAATATGTATATATTCCGAGGCCAAAAATATGCGAATATTCATATTCCGAGCCCGAAAATATGCGAATATTCATATTCCAATATTCCGCTTCGTCCCCCGAAGTGGTTAGGAATGGCTTATTTATAAATAGGGATCTTATCCGAAATGAAGATCGTGTTTTAACAATATACACAATTGCAAGTCCAAGACAACAATCACAGTAATTGATCATGGCTTGTCAAACCCCCAACCCCCACCCCTTTCGTCCCTCTCCCTTGTCATACTTCTCCCTCTTCTCATGTATATTGTCTGCTGATGGTTTAAAGTTCGTCTGACTTGTGACCTTCCGCTCTATTAAAGATATTTTTTCATATCAATTATTTGTTATCTAATTTTTATTTCCAGGATTTTTTTTGGATTGTTAGCACCACATTTCCGTTCCATATCAAGACTATCAAGTTTGCAACTTAGTTATAATACTAAAAAGAAATTGCTCCACAAGTTAATTGTTCATGAAGAAAAATTAAAATTTCTTAGTCAGTGACTCAAAATTTTTTCTGAGTATTCCGGCAACTTGTGGAGCACTTTCTTCCCAAAAAAATTATGTTTGACTACAAAGATAATCTAGATGTGCAAATTCTGGCTAGTTCTCTAGCTCATATCAAACTCACTGAGTACAAAAGATCTTAAATCACAACATTTGACCACACCCAAAACATTGGTCACTCAAAATGTCATCGATATTGCTATTTTTGTTCAATTATTATTTTATGTAATTCAAAAGCCGTAAATTTACCGCTGGAGTTAAAAAATATAACAGTTATAACAGTCGGACGTTATATAAGTATAGTTTGAACCCATTTATTGAAACTCTAAACCGTCGGGTTTTTGCAGTTGATTTCTTCCCGTTCGGCCCCTTCTTCAAGGAGTTCTTGCAAAATATGTCGATCCTGGTATGAGTTTAGGTTCTAAGCTTATTTGCGCAGACATAAATTATAAATGTACCACCAAATTCGAAATGAATAGCAAATTTCCCGCATTTTGGTGTACAATACATGAACATTCGTGAGTAATTAACTTCGGGTTTATGGCTTTCAAAAGTCACGCTTTGATTGTCTTTCTGATACTCGTCAGTGTAATATCTGTTGACGAAATAGGACAAAAATGCGTTCTAATCAAACAATCGGCATTTTGTTGTTGTCATACGGCCTCCACCCGTCATATCTCTCGTCATAGCCTTTAAAATGTATTTTCATTCTACAACTCTCCCTGTCAACCTCTTTAATTTCAACTTCAATGTGCTCTTTATCACTTTTCCTTGTTTTATTTTTAATTGTTTGTTTATATGCGGAATATTCATCTATTAAACGCTTTGAAGTTCTACACTCTCTCCTTGGCCTATCCGCCATAATGGATATCATTGGTATTTCTTAATCGCGCATGTCTGGCGAGGTATTTATTCCAAAAGAGGAGATTGCAACAAATGTCTCTCTTTGTGTGAAATGAGTTTGATATGCAAACTCTCAGTTAAATATCCTTGTTAAACGGGCTTTCATTCCGTGAAAACCAAGTATAGTTTACCATAAACATAAGTTTGTTTATTGTCACAAGTGAAAAGCAAAGTGAAGTTTCAACTAATGTACTGATGTAACTGCTTCAAGACTACGGTTGTGTAGTTATTTGATAGATATTACTAGATAGCTGATTTTTTTAAAAAGTTTTATTGAGCTCCGATCTTAAACTTAACAATACAGAATAAAAAAAAGACGATTTGCAGCTTTGATCGTGAGATAATCACTCTAGAAATCCGTTTCAACTAGAAAATGACTCAGCCGTCAGCGAATCCATGATAAATTGATCAAAAACACACCCGCCAAGCTTTATATACTCGTTTTGCCCGCCCCCTGCAATACATGTATTACAATATCATAGGTTTATAGTTTTTATTCAATTCAAACCACACGTAGAAATAGGAGCATTTTAAGAACAATTTGAGGCTCAAATTGCCAAAAAGTAAAAATCAATGAGCTTCGGCCAAGCTACTGGTTCTTATATATAAAGAAGCGTGTAAAAGTCACATGACTACACTTTTTTCAGTTTTCTTTGTTCTTCTACTTTAAACTGTCGTCTTGTTTTCCCCTTGGGAATACAAAACTGTTTTCTTATACATGATGACTGAAGTATTCCGGGAGTAATAACCAGAGCATGTCATCATTTGTCAAATGTTCGAAAGTTTTAGCTATTGAAATACCGAATATGGTCATACTGTGTTTCAAGCTAATGGTGCAACCCGTTTATTTACTGACACCAACCAAAATCCTCGAAATCAACTTCTATTTCTCTCTCCTTTTCATATAATTTGGCGGATTTAGTAACACATAACCGTTTGACGTCAATGTTGAATAAGTCAACTGACATGTTTTTCAAAGGAAATGAACATCTTTGATTTAAGTATAATGCTACCCTTACAGCTATGTTATAGTTACAGAGGGCGTACCTAAAGCGCGTATCATAATGGACGAAAACTGTTCCTAAACATTTAGTTCCGGTTTTCATTATTCTCCGTCGGGGCTACTGGCTCGCGCTGTTGGGAGATCAGTTCATGAGACGATATCCAAGGAAAAAAAACCCAAACTTATTGAAAATCAAACCATTACCACCTAGAAACATTAGCAAAGTCGTTCAAACGAGACGTTTCTGTAAATTGAATAGATGTTAATAGAGAAAAAAAATAGAAGATCTACCGTTGTTAGCTGGCACATGGTATGAAAACCACAGTGCCAATTGACTCAAAACACGCCCCTCGTCACGTGATTTATCACGCGAGCTGGTTTGAAGAAAAACACGCAACCACTTGTCATTCATAACTCTTTCATTTCAACGTGTTCGATTTTACTAAATTTCAGTTTTTGTTTCCGGGACTCGCATTGACTGATTTACGTGTTATTTAAATCACAAAATCGTTTATATATTGAGGTTTTGTCCGCTAAGAAAGTATTCGATAACTCTCAATTGATATAAATGCGTTTCAGAGGGTACGAGCCTGAAAACGGCTTGTAATGGATTTAGTACGTTCAATTAATCTCCTAAAGATGTCCAATGCGCTTTAGGTGGAATTAAAATTCTCTCTGGTTCATGTTCCCTTTGGTGTTTGGCTGAATATTTCAAATTTAGCGACGTCAGCCGTATAATACCCTTATTCGTTTATAACCCAATGTTCATTTGCTCTATTTACGTTTGTTAATATGTTATTCTCAAAGCCAAGAGGGCTCCGCACAAGTGTATAATTAAGGAATAAAAACATTACAAAAACCCTTTCAAAGCTTTCTAGCTTACCAGATTTTGCACTCTCAAAAAAAAAGCAGCCATTGAGTCTAAAAGCTGAATGGCGAAAGGAGAAAAAAGCCATATATATATATATATACCTTTATACTCTATACTTTGCTATATTTATTTGTTTGATTCCCGGCGGCATTTTATCTAAAGTTCCATTTACTAACTGGGTGTTTCGTCTGTTTTTTAAGTCGGCTTAATGTTAATAGCTTTCAGTTATGAATTTTACCCCTTAACTTGTCGACGATTTTTTTCTTTATCAACTAGGAATGGTGAAAGATGCTGTGTTGTCAAGAGACACCGCCCCAGTAGACATTTTTGCTATGGCCTGAGAGAGAACACAGGCGAAACAACCTTCATGTTAACTTGTCCGTGACTCTTGTCAGGCACATCCAGCCATCTGAAATGCAAATTTCACGATTGATCTACTCAAGATTCGAAGATGCCAAAAGCTGTCTTCCGTTCTAAAATGGTAATATATCATTGAAGGCCACTAAAGAGTTTGCCTTTACACAAAACAACTCCACCCAAAAACACGAAATCAACCGTAGGCGTGCAATATCGTAAAGTATCGATATTGTGGACCGTATTGTAAATGAAGCTTCAATAAGCAGTACTCACTTTTCATCCTCATATATGCAAAGAGATTTTGTCGACAAGAAACAGAAATGAGAAACGGACTGTGACAATCTTGGACTGTGAAAAAACTGCACAAACTTATGGATAGGAAACAACTCACGGCAAACAGGGTGACGAAGAAAAAGAATTGTTTTGACAGCCTGGCAAATTGTGACACTCTTATTTGTTTTGGTACAGCCACCACTATCGAGCTTGTTTCAGTTTAGTGGGCGCTGTGGCCATTTCGGGTTGGATAGTAGGTCACCTGTGACAAAAATATATTTGACACATTCTGAACCGCCTTTCCTTCTGGTTTGTATTTTTTATGCTTCCGGTTTGATCAAATACTTCCGTTGGTTCCAGCTGAACATGTTTGGGTGTTTTTGGCCAATTTCAAGGCCAATGGAAGAGGATTTTTGTATGTTTCAAGGCCAGGTCAGGTTATTAGATTCTTGAAATGACACGTTAAGGCGAGGAGATAGGTTAAATTCTTATCAACTCAAAACAAGAATCTAAATATCTTGTTGAACCACAACTAGAAATATTTCATTACAAGGTAAAATTTTAATTTCAATTTTTTTCCCTTTGACGGACAGGTTGTGCTATTTATCAATCATTTTCGCGATTCGATCGCGTGAACAAGTATCAACTGAGGTCAGCGATCCAAATTTAGACAAACAACGGAAAGAAAAACAAGGACAAGACCCGATGAGTCACTTCTTTAAAACCAATCAAATGCCGACCCTCGCGCACGTGTCGGTTTGAAGGCATGAATAAATATACTTCGCGGGAAGTGGGACCATCTGAACCTATTATAGCATAGAATTTGGCCCACGTGACAGGCTTGAGGGTTTTCCCGGCATGCTGCGGGATTTGGTATGCTTGGTATTTGGCGCGCGGTTTCAGTTTCGCCATTGATCAGAGGTGGCTTGAATGAGGCATGGCGGAGACTTTAGTAGCGTTTTCGAAACACGCCAATGTTTTGCAGTTAAATAATACTTCTCCCATTCCAACCACAAATAATATGGCCGCTAGCGAAGTAATGAATGGTGTTATAGGACAAACTACTGATAAAAATAAGAATAAAATGACAAAAGAAGACGATGTGGGGTAAGTAACACGTTTAGCTGTCTCGTCAGCTGTGTCTTTGATTCCGCGGTACAGTCCTGAAATTTAAAATTTCCTCTAAAAATACGGTTATTGGTAATTCATTTCATAATCAGGCTTTAAGCGTAGATGCATTCAAATACTAGAATGATGTATTTAATTTTATCTATTTTTTAATTTTTTTTGAGTGAATTTTGAAACTGACTGAACATGTACTGTAGATTATTATTTTGTGCCTTGACACTTCCGTGGCATACAGTTGTCATCTTGGTGTTCCGAGTCATGAAATTTCATTTACTCACTAGCTATCCGTGTTTCGTTTACAGCAAGCTGTTTGTCGGAGGGCTAAGTTATGATACAACTAAAGGTAAGAAAATGTAATTTTAACTTTCCCTTAACCATCTGAATTTATAAAAATTTCCTTGTTTTTGAATTCTATGCTCGCCTAGATGCGATTATAGAGAGAGTTGCGTGTTGAAGTTGTTTTGTTTCGTTCTTCTCAGAGAGCCTCAAGGAATATTTTAGTAAATTTGGCGAAGTCGTTGGAGTTGATATAAAGATGGATGCTCTTACAGGGCGTTCAAGGTTTGTACACCGCAATTCATTCAAACTTGTTTGGCTATATCATGAGGAAATTTCGAATGAAATGGAAGCTTATGTGTGTACCGGTGTGTTTTCATTACAAATACAATGTATTCCTTTGTGTCATGTCTCCCCCACGTGCTAGATATTCGCGAGTTTACATTGAGCTCTTGCTCGCTCTTCATACCTGTTCGTGATTGAGACCACGTAAGTTTTAGCCTCATAAACCCGGAAAACTTTCGATCTTGAATGTACTTGAGTTGGCAAGATTCATTTGAATATTCATTCACTCAAAATAGACGTTTCGCTTTTGAGAATCATTTTCGTGTTTGCACTCTTGAGCTAAAGACGTCAATTTACGGTTAACCCCCCGTGGAAATTTTCGGTAAATTTGCAATAAACGAGCCGTTTTCCTTAACATAAATTCTTGTGACAATAGTCCAGCGTTTCAGTCAAGTCACATATCGCTTAATTCCCTCTCAATATAATGATGGCGGATGAATTTAATTTTTGAGCGCCTAAAAAGTGGCTGAAGAAAGCTTTTATGTTTTGACTAGAATTGAATGCGTTGGTTAGTAATTAACATACACCGGTTGGTGGTATTTGTGCCGAGATGTGACTTAAGTACTGAAATACAAGTGAAATTGATTTAGTTTTTTAGGTATTTATGATGTTTAAGCGCCTAACAAGCCACGGTTTATGAGCGCATTTTGAAATATCACCTTTATATGAAGCGAGGGCATGAAAACTATACTATTTTGCTCATAGTAAGTTTTTCAGTTTGATTGCAAATGCATTATTATACTTTAACTTTGTATACATAAAGTCGTGTGCCCTTGTCTTTGTTTTATCAGTACACATAGTTATTTATTTTGATCTCAATTTATTTCGTTTCAGGGGTTTTGCGTTCGTTCAGTTCAAAGAGGCCAACTTCGCCGAGGCGGTGAGTGTATCTAGACACCGTTGTACATGTTGTATTCAAAATCCATTATGCCATTGTTCCTGTTCTTATTCTAGGTTTGATGTAAGGAATTAAAATTCGTGCAAACAAAACAAAATGCGCCTTATCACCGAGGCAAATTCATGAATAAAGTTGCTCATTGGTTAGTTTGCTAATGGAGGGGTTATTAGTTTGAATTACAATCATTCAGACATCCGCAAACTTGCTCTCAGACATGCAGGAGTCTTGCCTTTTAGAGTATTGTCATAAAACAAGACGAGTTCGTGAATTCGTGGGCACTTCAGAGCAAATGGATCAAACGCGACTTTTCGTCGCACGACCCGCAGCTTCGAATGACATCAAATGCCATTTTTTCCTCGACACATATTTGGCAGGACATTCAGTAGTCGCTTAGTTATTTATAATTTATTCTTATGAGATCAGAATTATGTTAGGAAGTAAAATATCATATTTTTTAAAATGGAGAATTTTGTACTAAAGATCCTAAAGTTTTAAACCCTCGTCGCAAATTCGAACAAAGACTTATATTTGAAATAGGAGCTAAGGCCTGCGTAATTTGCACCCCACGTGGTTATTTAATGTGGGCGAGAATTATGTCATTCTACCAATGATGCCACCGCAAATTAATCCTAGATCTGTACTTTGGGAAGGTTTTATATATTTGCTTCCACGTTCTCGGATTAAAACTGAAAAATTCAATCAGTCTTCGCCCCATACTGTCGTTGCATTATCAACATATATTATTTTATTAATTGCTGTCATTAAGAGTGAGGTGTCAATTTTTTATTGGGCTCTGTTTATGGGAAGAGCAAGCTTGATGTAACATCACGTAAGCAGTATCCAAATTTTTGCAGTTACAATTGGATTTTGTGGTCTTGTTGGGAGTGGCAGCTGGTTATGGAAACTGATATTGGGTCTTTTGAGTGCTTCTTGGCTCTTGATTTAAAGCGGTCATCCTTTCAAAGGATCTGCTTCGTCCCACTGCTCTTGTCAAGTATCACAAAAGGAAAAGTACAGCTTATCAAAATTCATCCCTTTGCTGACTTTTAATACTAGTGGGAAAATGTAAGAGTTGACTGGCTTTAATTAAAGTTTATCAGCAAGAATGATGGCACCTTACAAGACCCGTAATTCATTCTTTGAAATATGTCTGACAAGAATACACCTTCATTTTACTGTTGAATGGTTCAGGAAACTGCTCAGTGCAAAGTAGTGATTGCATGACTTGAACTGCCCATTAGAAAAGACTCTTCACGTATGCAACTTACATGGTCATATTTGCATTTTGTGAAAGTGAATTCTTTACTGCTTTGTCTTGAATTAAGAATTTATTGTAGTTATTGCTTTAAGATATTGGTATTGCTGGTCTTGGCCATATTTTGTTCCTTTTGTTAAATACCTTGAACAATAAAAACTTATCATCATGATCCATGTCCAAATTCAAATGATTCGTTTTGTACTGTTGGGTACTGTAGTTTTCAGAAGTCTGTAAATGTTTAAGAGTGAAACTCCATTATCTTGAGATTTGTAACTATAATCATTTAATATGAGTTGTGTCTTTGTAAGATTTTAGGATAACCTCTTGTTTAGGGTTATTAGCTGATCTAATTTTGACTGTATTTTTTAACATTGCAATACATACTTATCTTCGGAAATAACTGAAATATCTAGCACAACTTTAAATAAGGTTAACAAAATAGCTATTTGATATTGCAGACATGAAACCATTTAAGTTGAAAAAGGTAAAAGTTTGTAAGCTATATTGTTTTTTTACACTCATATACAATGTACATTGCAGAAAAAAGGAAAAATGAGCACAGAGTTTATCCAGAGCTGCCCCTAACAACCCGACATCCAGCAAAATTTTAACTGAGTACCCAAGTTCTTATTTGCTGGTTTACAACCAGTTTGTAGTTATTCAGTGGTAGTTCTACTGTCAACTTGCAAGTTTGGAGTCGGCCTTTTTAGTTACTCGATCTGTAAGCCCTTTTCAAACTTTAAGAAAGGGTAGGAGATTAGTGTAGGCTTATAAACTGAACAAAAGTGTTTTGCCAAACTATTTTGTAGTTCTGGGAGTTTTCATGTACTATGATAGGAATCAGGGCTCAAACTTGCCACTTATAGGTGGCCAATACTACCAATAAGTGAACTCTGGCTAGCAGATTTTTAGAACTGGTAGCCATCTGGCTACTACAAGATTTCATTAGAGTCTTTGGAACTGATTTACTGAAAGTTGCTGTTTCAAATAAAATGAAAAAACAAATGATGAACAAATGAAGCTTATAGCTTCTTTCTTGAGCAAACAATTCAAAAACAAATGCAGTTATTGGCACATAAACAGCTACAGAGCGACATAGAGGTGTAGTATCAAATACACGTTGAAAGTATATTATATGGCCACTAAAACCTGGGCTCAGATTATCAGAATTTTACCTCTGAAGTTATCGTCTTGTATCTTTTGTATCTGGGCAACTACTAACTAGGTTTTGTGCTGAAAAATGTCTGGTCTTATGGTCCTTAAGGAAGTTCAATTTATACCTCCATGTGTTTGCACTAATTTCTTTAAATATTAAAAAATTATTTTGTTGAACAACAAAGTCTCATGCACTGGTGATTCACTAAGCTTGGTTCAACTAATGGATCAATGTTTGCAATCTTTACCTTACATTTAAAATTTAACTGAAGGTATAAAGATTGTTTATGACCCAGTAAAGCTTAGGAACCAAGAATCTTTATCTTTAACTGGAGTCTAGCTGTAAACTTTGTTGGACTGTAGATCTCGTAATTTTTACACAGCATTGATAATATTTTTATCTTTTTTTAAAATCAAGTCACATGGCTAAAATTACTTTTTTTGGCTTAGCATGGGTGTTTGAAAATTGGAACCTCTGAATTTCAGAAGAAAAGTTTGTGTCTTTAATGTGATTTACAGATCTGTGAGTTTGTTATAAAGTTCTAAACAGTGGTATTTCTGAAAATAGCTGTTTTCCTTTGAACAAACACATGTAGAAATTTAAACTATAATCATTTATCCAGCATTTAGTTGATTTTACATACTGTATGACTGAAGGCCCATTTAAATCGCTCCGAATTTTTGGTACAGCTCAGATTAAAATGACCAGTGCAGGTTCCAGATAAAAAGAGTTTGGCTTGGAGAAATTGTAAGTGTTGTTCTCATCATAGGTTTTATGTATATCTCTGTTCCGTTTTACTTCCTCTAAAGCATAAATCTTTCTCCCCGTTTGATCACCCTGAGCTGTTGCTGTTGTTGGTTCAGGTTTTTCATCATCTTGTTCTTTGCCCCTGCTGATGTTCGTGATAACTGTACCAAGATTATTTGTGTTCGAACTACCTCCCGACTTGGTCCTAGCACTTGTGAAATTTGAATCTGGCATGGATGGGGCAAGTTGTTTACATGACAAATCACTTGAGCTGAGCCAAAATTTTTCTGCAGTGTTAATCAGGACTTGACATACAAATCAAAACAGTGCTATGTACAGTAACTGTAGACTTTCTTTTAATGAGGCCTTTTTATAACCACACTTAGTTGCAGTTGTTACCAGTCCTAACCAGGTTTTACACCTGTTGTTGAAAGACATCAGACTGTGTACATACATGTATGAAGTGCTGTATATTTTTACGAATTTTGATGCCAGTGACTGAGAAGGTTAATTTCTAAAGAATTCAAGTCTCAAGTGTGAGTTTCTAGTTTAAAGTAGTACTGTAATTTCCAGACTATAATGAGCAGGTTATCTCTTAATTTTATCTTGAATTAAAGAAGGTGCAAGTAATCAACTAGTGTGGGTTATCTGTTAAATTCTGAAGTAGATCTGGCTACAAGTACATATATAAAAAATGTTCTGCTAGATTTTACCCTATCTATACATTGTTTAATTTTTTTTGGGGGCTGAACGGTAATAATTGAGTAAAATTGTCCTTACTATCTTTAAACAAAAAAAATGCTGTCAACATTGCCAAGGTGACGGGTTATACACTGGTACGGGTTATTTGTTGTCATTTGTCTCTCTTAGTTTTTAAAATGAGGAGCTGGCAGTTGTAGTCCAGAAAACACGGTAGCTTTTGAAATTGTGAATGTAAACATTATGGATATTGTTATGAGGCCTAGAGGCACAAGTGCCGAGTTATAGTTTGGTTCACTGACTCATTGAGTAGTGTTTTTGTTCAATATTTAAATGTAATACATCAAAATAAGTTTATCATATATTAAGTTTTTGAAACTTGAGTTACAAGCAGTTCAGAATACTCTGTGCCAATACACTCTTTAAGAGGCTATATACAGTGAAAGAATTTTATCAAGGTTTACATGCCAGATGTACAAGTCATGTTTTTTTAGAAGCTTTTTGAGCAGGTGGGTTGGTTGTTTTTTTAACCATCTTGAAGATTTTGGGTTTATGTCTAATTTTTTTTTGATCCATACCATCTGCAGGCACTACCTTAGATAAGAACATTGACTTACATATGTTTGATCACATGAATAAGCTTTGTGCCTTGATGTAGAATTTATTTCGTCTAGATACACTTATTGCTTGATGTAACATGTGCTCATTTGGTGATTGAATAAAAGACTAAAAAAATGAAGATTATTATTAGTTGATTATAATTGAAGGATCTCATGTGAAAATGATATATTAAGTTACCGTTGACCAAGTTCTCAACTCTCCCTACACTATCCCTTTTACCCCTTCATATCCATTGAGAGAACTAATAGCAGTTCATACAAAGTAACTTACTTTGTTTTTGCACTAAGCCCTTCAATTAGTACTTTTACAGTTGACATAGTTGCTTTTCCTTCCTCTCTCAAGACTATCAGGTCTGACATTTCTCATTGTTACCCTAACCATGTATATAACTGAACAGCAAAAGGCAAAGTTATCTACTATTTGGAGATATAATTTTTTATATTAATTACTTTGGTGTAAATTAATACAGTAAATCCTGGTGTATAATCCAAGAATTTAACCCTGAATTTTTGATGCATACAGTAGTTTGATTTGGAGGTTGGCTTATGCAATGAACACCAGCTTTTGATTGAGAAACAGAAACAAGGAAAAGAGCAGATAATTATATATATTAATTATTTATTACTTCCAGTTGATATGGCATAAAAATGAGCAGTACTATATATATGGCTGACCTGACTGTTTTCCCCACACTTCTGTGTTTGTACATGCTTTATATTAAGTTCTTTTATTATTTTTTATTGCTTACTCCTCATACAGGGATTGTTTTACCTTTGCATGGAAAACTTTTTCAACTCTCAAGTTCAGCTTTACATACCAATGTAAAAATGTTTCTTACTTTCAATTAACTTTGGAAAGGGGGTTCAGCTTATAAAGAGGGTGATACCTGAATCCCTTATTTTTGGCCTTAATTGAAAGCTGGGGTTGGCTTACACTCTGGGATTTTTGGTGGTAAGACTTAAGGTAACAGTTATAATCTTCTCATCTCTACCTTCAATTTTTTTTATTCTTGTATGTATCAAGTGTTACAGACTCTAAACTGACATGTTAATTTTTTACTTATTTTAATACCTTTTTATTTGAACCTAATAGGTTTTAGAAAAAGGTCCTCATGTCTTGGATGGTAGAACAGTAAGTAAGAATTGTCTTTATGGTTTTGAAAGATTTTGGCATTTTGTTTGGATATGTGAAGCCAACATTAAAAATTTATTAAATTTTAGATTGATCCCAAGCCAGCTTGCCCCATAAATAAGGTAAGCAACAAATCTAGAGTTGGTTGTAAGAAGTCTGACAACTGCAGTGATAATATAAATGTAATAATAACAATGTAATAACTGCTTAAAGTGCCTATGAAGTGAAAAATGTTATTGCCTCGGTGGATAGATCTTGCCAAACGAGGAATGACGGTGAAAAAATTGTGTCAAAATCTTTTATGGTATTCGAGATATTATCGTTTGATGTTTTCAACTAATGACGTCATTTTGTTTTTGGGCAAATTTGCATTTTTCTAAAAATCTGCTGCCAATCCATAATCTTTGGATGAATTTGAGCCAAACTTGGACCAACGATCTGTCTACCTTGAGAAACACCACCAGACCTAGTTTGGCAGCAGATTTTTTAGAAAAGTACAAATTTGCCTAAAAACAAAATGACGCCATCAGTTGAAAAAATCAAAGGATAATATCTCAAATACCATAAAAGATTTTGACACAATTTTTTCACCGCCATTCCTCGTTTGGCAAGGTCTATCCACTGAGACAATAACATTTTTTGCTTCATAGGCACTTTAAGATGCATCTTTTTAAAATCATGGCTTTTTAATATTCATATGTTTCAACTTTTATTTTTACGTTTTAATTACTGTATACTTGGTTTTTAAGATTTTAAATTTAACTTGTCATTTGTAATGCTTGCTTGATCATTGTATGAAAAGCATGCAATATAAGCATACGAATAATTATTGTTATTATTATTATTATTATTATTATTATTATTATCATCATCATCATCATCAACTGTCAGTTATACATATATTATAATGTAGGTGATTGCACTTGGAAATTTTCCTCTGAGTCCTGGGACCCATTGACCCATCTAGTCGTGGGTCTCAAAGGCTTGGTAAGGAGTCCCATGCCCCCCTTAATATTTTCTGGCATTTTTGGTACTATATCCATAGGCTTTATTTCTGATGAGCTGGACAAGTTCCTTTGAAAATTTATACAGTTTAGAAAACGAATAGAAGTCCAGAAGTTGGACTTTGATTACAGCCAAAGCTAAATGTTTATATTGTTCCATTGTAAAAAGGTATATAATTTATTTTTGCACTGTACTGAAGAAGGTCGAAGTGTAATTTAGATATTAAATTACTAATTAATAGGTCATTGGACAGCTAGAAGTTTTTCATTTGCCTTACTTCTCTGTAGATTTACTTATTAAATACTTGGTGACCAAATTATATCCTTGCTTGGAAATGGCTACTGGGAGTCTTTGACGAAACATGTGCCTTCAACTCGGTCTGTTTTTCATACAATTTATATGTATACTGTATTATATACAATAAAATACATGTGTACTTCTTAAAGTTTGTGTTATAATTGTTTTATAGTTGGAAAACTGTAAAAGTTGTATTGTTGTAATTATTTCTTCCAGCCACCACATTTGCGAGTAAAAAAGATTTTTGTTGGGGGAGTTAAACATGATACCACTTCTGATCAAAAACTTAGAGAATATTTTTCCTCGCGATATGCACCGGTAAGTCAACTAATAATGTTTTTCTATTTTCTTAAGCAGCAGCTTGTGCAGCGAAGCAAGTCAGACCGACTTATGAATGAGTAATTATTACATGCCTTAATAAAATAAACAGCAACGCAATAGGGTTTCTGAATTAATCACATATTCAAATTTTCTCAAGGGTTTCTAAAGGGTTTCCAAAGGGTTTCCAAAGGGATTCAAAAGGATTTTTAAAGGGTTTCACGAGGGGTTCAAAAGGGTTTTTTAAGGGCCTCAGAGGGTTTCCAAAGGGTTGCTAAAGTACCTCAAAGGGGTTTACAAAAGGGTTCCAAAGTGCCTCAAACCCTTAGAAACTGGTTTCCAAAGGGTTTTTAACCCTTTCGCTACCGAGCCGCCCTCAACCGCCCGTTAATTTCAGCGCTCTTATTACCGAGCCGCCCTCAACCG
>JAOBRD020642804.1:0-15225 GCA_027575215.2 Hydrozoanthus sils
TTGCAAATCTCGTTGTAAACAAGACGACGACGACGAGTTTTGGCAACACAACGAGATGGCGTGATTTATTCGCAACTTCTGGTACGCACAGCATGAAAAGTGCAATGCTGACGTAGAAGGAGGCATGTGACGCAGTTGCAAAGGCATGAAGCAGAGACGATTTTTATGTCGCAAAACAATATGGATTCTGCCTACAACAGTCATATTGTCATAACTTAAAACAACAAATTATTCCTTTGAAACTGTTTGAAATTAAAATGTTCTTATCTTTTTCAATAGAAATGAAAATTTTAAAACAAAATCCTCACAACTCGCTGCTGCTACGTTACAGGTTACCAGTCCCAGCCTGCTCGGTCAAAATTTACTTTCAAATCTTTTTTTAATTAAAAAGCATACTTAGACGCGAAAATTTTCTTCGGTGATTCGATTTCTGATTTCATAGATGATAAACGTCTTAATCTAAAAAGTAAAAAATAAGTTTTATAGGGAACTTCAACGTGTCCTAACCCTAAAGATCGCGAACTCGAGCCTCAAACCACTGTGTTGTGTCCTTGAGCAAGACACTTTATCTAACTTTGTTCCAGTCGACTCAGCTTTATAAATGAGTACCAGTTCTGCTGGGGGATAATCTGCGATAGATTAGTGTCCTGTCTAGGGGGAGTCAAAGACTCCATCCGCTTAACACTACGGAAACCGGAGATAAGTGTCAGCTTAACGAGCCATTTGGATCGAGAAATAATTTAGCTTCCTTCAGCTTAAAGTAAGAGATAAAATCTTTCGCAGCAAGCTTTATATGTTATATATAGGATTTATAGGTTTGTAGTAATAACTGTACGGCTGACTGGAAAATTGGCTTTGTTACTGCCCTCTTCCCCCTCCCCCTGCTCGACCTCCAATATCAAATTGCAATACTTAAACACACTCATTAAAATCTCTCCTAAAAAGCACTGTGAGTAATAATAATTCCCCCCCCCCCACCATTGCCAAGACTTTGTGCAATACAGCCTTCATTGAGCTCCAATGCAAATCCTGCCTCGTGAAAACAATGTAATCTTGGAAGAGTGACGGAACTTCAGCACTTTCTTTGTTGGCCCCTACGCAACCGATTCTGTTCTAGCACAAGTAGTTGATCACTTAAGCACATATTTCTGTTTGCTTGTCGTATTTCTTAATATCGTTTCATCAATGATTACTGTTTTGAATGTTTCGCGTGCTTGTTTTCGACTATTGATGCCTATTAATTTTACCTTAATGGATGTTCCAATCTACTCGTTAAAAAATTCTCAAAATAGATATAGTACTAAAGCGAACGAGCCACATAACGGCTTTGATACAGTATGTATGTTAAATATGGTTACCATATGACGTCATTATGTAAAGAGACACAATAGGATGAATCGTATCTGTGACAAAATAGGTCGAAGTTTTATTATATTGGTTAATAAGGACTTGGTAGATAGCTTCATAGCTCTATATTGCAACATTACGTCCCTATTTAAGGACGTAAAAACTTCTTCGGAAGGAGGGTGTTCCAAGGTAGGAAGGAGATTTAAAGGGGAAAAGGTGAAGGGGATTCTTAGAGATAGGATGCAAGGAAGCTTTTACATTTCGAAAAAAATTTTAAAAAATATTCAACAAGGGATTCACAGCAAATTATACTTTTTTGGGGGGGAGGGTGGGGGTGAAGGAAAAGGTGGGACGGGTGGAAAACGGGATATGGGTTGCGGTAATTGGTGTTTGAGTGAGAGAAAGGAAGAAGGTAGATGGAGTGAAATAGTGTGTGCTGAGAAGAAAAAGGGTTGGTTCTGGTTACTTCGGAACATCCCTAGATACGCCCCCCCCCCCCTCTCCTGGATACACCCCTATTATATTCTAATTGTACAAAATGTTATTAATTTTTAGTCTTTGTTCTGGCGGCTATAACAAAGTGCCTCTTTTGCACAATGTATTTCCAAGCGGAGAGTTGGTGATCTTTTGTATATTGATGCTCCTTGGTTGTTAAGCAAGCCTCATGGAGCCTCGACAGAATGAGCAGGTAAACCTCTCCTCCCCGAAGAAATCACTAGCAATGTGCATTCGTACTAAAGTTTGCAGCAACTAATATTTGGCACTAAGACTGAATAGATAACGGGTATTTCCCCTTAGAGCTACCTCAAAAAACATCGAACTTGAGTGTTAGCAGCCTTAGACAACTGATCGCCATTGGTAAGCCTCGTCAGCACGGCCAAACTAACAAGCAAACTCCAGTTCCCAATGCAGATATATGAGGTCGAGTGTAAATGCAACAGTTATGGGATGTGGCTTGAAAGATAAAAATCTTAATTAAGCACGCGTGAGTAGTGCTGGTGATTTTGTTTTCCCTCCTTGGTTCTATTTATCTGAAAGAAAAGAAAAGAAAAGAAAAGTTTAGACACAAACTGGCTATTTTTATACGAGCATGTTAAGCATGTTGTGATATCATGGCAACTAAAAACACGAAGCCGTTGATCTCTTTACTTGGATTGTACACTGCAAAAAAGTCTCTTCTTACACCAAGAGATCGAAAACTCAAGCGTGTTCATCAAATTGGAGCCCGGGAAGAGTAAAAGAACACGTGGACGGGAGGAATAGGGTATGTACCAACGCATTTACTTTGAGGTCACTCAGAACTATTCTTATAATACAAAGCAGTATTTCCAGATCCTATTTACTTAGGTCTTGGAGATGGTAGGTCATGGAAATGGTACTATCGAGAAACTTATTTTCCAGGTTCTATGTAGTCAAGTAATGGAGTTGGTACTATCGAGAAACCTATTTTCCAGATCCTATCTACTCAAGTAGTGGAAGTGGTACTATCGAGAAAATTGTTTTCCAGATCCTATCTACTCAGGTAGTGGTAGTTATCGAGAGACTTATTTCCCAGGCCCTATGTACTCAGGTTATGAAGGTGATACTATCGAGAAATGTGTTTTCCAGATCCTATCTACTCAGATCGTAAAGATGGTACTAGTATCGCGAAATGTATCTACTTAGGTCATGGTGGTGGTGCTATCGAGAGACTTATTTTCCAGATCCATATGCTCAGTACATGGAGGTGGTACTATCGAGAATTTTTTTCCCGATTCGTTTTGACTTCTCTCATCGGTTTTTTAGCCATGGGGAGGAGAGACAAAACTAGACGAATACAATTTTCTTAGAACAGAACGACGAAAAAAGGTGCTAAGTCTTGATTTTGCTCAACCTTGATTGCTCGAGAGAAGAAAGGAAACTTTGTTTAAATTCTGTTCAAAATAATTTTACTGCAGTTACTACAAATCTCCACAACAAGAAGTGGACTAACTATACCTTTCCCTCTTAAAAAATATATAAAGTGACTTTTAAAATTATTTTTCGAGCATCATCCCGCCCTTGGATTTTCTATCCCCTGGCAAAATAAGAGACTGTTTTGCAGTGTACCTGGGATTGGGATTAGTTAATTTACAACAACTATATAAAACTTGCCAATTCTTCTTGCTATCATATACCATAGGTAAGATATCATGATTTGTCAGTGGCATCACATTCATTCGCGAGACAATGACAATTCGCAATATATGACAATTAGCAAATCAAATAATTGTTTTATCATTCGATCACTGAACTTTTTTGTTGTTTACCGTTGTAAACCGAAGTGTATCCACACAAGTGACGCTTTATTGTACATCTGGCTTTTTTACTCGCTTTTACTAGCTCCAGCATAGAATTTTCTCAGCGTAGTTGCTAGCTTTTCCTTTGATATTAATCAATTATCCCCCAAAGTGGGGATGACTAGTTGTGGATATTTACCGAGACACGAAGCGGCGAGGAAAATATCTGATGCTAAGAACTGACGCTCGGGGG
This sequence comes from Hydrozoanthus sils, assembly GCA_027575215.2. NCBI lineage: Eukaryota > Metazoa > Cnidaria > Anthozoa > Zoantharia > Hydrozoanthidae > Hydrozoanthus > Hydrozoanthus sils. The sequence goes on from JAOBRD020642804.1 coordinate 3,859, forward strand.
GATAATTATTTTAGTATACACCAAATTGGTAGAATGAATTGAGGTGAGAGTTGGTAAATGTCAAGTTTGAACCAAATTGATTTATCTAAAATTCTCATGGGCAAGTAAGAAAAGTAAGAAAAGCGCGCGCTCACTAAAATTTTTGTACTTTTTCTTGAAATTTCGAGGTAAAACAATTTTTATCCTACTTGTGAATACAGACTAATCCCAAATTTCGTTGCCCTTTTTGTGTTTAAAGCTAAAGGGAATGGCTGAATTGTTTTTTTTTCATAAATTTCCTCTTCCGAGACTGTCGAGAAACGAGTCGCCATTTTGACAGCTTTATTAAAACAGTAAACAGCCTTTGATATCTTCTGTTTTAGCAATCAATCATAGCGTGCAAAAAAAGCTATTCACTGGTTTGGTATTAATAATAAAAAGTACTCGTTAATTTTTTTTTATTCAAATGCTGCCAGAACATTTTCCGTGAAACTCCTTTACCTTTTTGATATTGCTACTGTTTTGGTTATTTAACAAGCTGCTTAAAATTTTCTCTCTGTAAAATTTAAAATAAGCCATTTTTTTCGACACAGGAAGTCAAAACTACACAGATCAGTATTATTATAATATTTGCAACTAAAATCCGCCGGACGAAAATGCACTTGAACAGTGTAATATTTGCAGCCAAAATCCGTCGGAAAGTAAAGTGCATGAGCTGTGTCTTATTTGTTGGCAGTTATTTGTAGATCATGTGGTTAACCTTGAACCAATGAGAAAGAAAGAAAAAATTCATCGAATGTCAATTTGTTTCGCATATTAAGTACGACTTATAAAAACTTGTTATATCTTAGTTCGTTATAGTCTAGCAAATTGGTGAAATTAATGTACACTTTCTGTTTAAAGCACCAAACTTGGCAAACTCGTAGTTTTGAAAGTGCTAATTAATTCTTGCTACTGATCCAGAGGGAATCCATGCCAGGGGGGCTAGTCCTGATCCCTAGGGGGGATAGTGATAATTTAGGCATTTCGACTTAAACTCGCCAAATTCTTCCAAAACCGTACCAGGGAGAGGGGTGACTGGGAACTATTAAGGAATGGGAGAAAAACGCCTTACCTAAACACTTTACCGATAGGTTTGTGAAGATTACTTTCTCTTGGGAGAACGTGTAAAGTCCAACTCGTCCGCCTCGGATCTCATTGTCGCGAATCCTACCACTGTCTGCGAATACCCTGCTACCTCTGAAGACCCTCAACCTAAATTACCAGCATCAAGAGGATTATCAAGATAGGAGAGTGGACCTTTTCTAAATCTATTTTTAAAGAAAAGCATGATAAATCGTGACTTTATTGGGTTTCAATCACTGGTTCTACTCTTCAAGAGAAGCAAAAGGAATGGTCACTTTATAGGGTTTCATCAGCTGGTTTAAAAGTTAGAATGAATAACACCGATCATTTCTACTCTTCGAGACAAGTTAAATGAATGGTCACTTTATAGGGTTTCTCCAAATGGTTCAAAGTTAGAATGAATAACACCAATCATTTCTACTCTTCAAGACAAGCAAAATAAATGTTCATTTTATAGGTTTCGCCAACTGGTTCAAAAGTTAGAATGAACAAAACACCAATCATTTCTACTGTTCAAGACAAGCAATATGAATGGTCACTTTATAGGGTTCACCAATTGGTTCAAAAGTTAGAATGAATAACACCAATCATTTTCCACTCTTCAAGACAAGCAAAATGAATGGTCACTTTACAGGGTTTCATCAACTGCTTCAAAAGCATCATCGTCGCTATCGTTATCACTATCATAATTACCGTCATCGACATCGTAAGATAGATCTCTAGATCGTTTTGCGATCTTTACGTTTCTCAATACTGTTTCAACATCACGCACATAGAAGCACTCGGAAAATAACCTACCTCATCCATCCTTTTGATGGCCTGAAGATGACTTCCCATCCATACGCCGTCTTGTCCCTCCAGCCTGTTTCTTTTGGATCACTCCATAGCACGTTCACCTGTTGGTTCGTGTTTCCTGAGTGCCACAGCGCATTTCTAAATGCCGCAGAGGGGCCAGTTGTCGATTTCACTTTCTGCAAAGTTACAAGAAGCATACGCTGCATATTTCAAACGCGAAGAGAATATTTTGGTTATAAAAGATCGAGCCATTAGGCTAGGCCAGGTTAAAATTTAAGAGGTATTACATACACGTCCTCGTCGTGTTAAAGTGCATGTGAAGTGAAAAATTGTATTGCTTCAGTAGATAAACCATTCTAAATGAGGAATAGCGGTGAAACAATTTTGTCGAAATCTTTTATGGTTCTTTGAGATATTAACATTTGATGACGCACGAGGGTTCCGAAAACTTTGCATATTTTAAAAATCTGCTGCCAATTAATAACCTTGGTTCTATTTAAACCAAAAATGGGCTGCTGAGGTAAATAGATCATCATTCCAAATTTGGCTCAAACTCATCCAAAGTTTATGGATTCGCAGTAGATTTTTAAAAAATGCAAATTCGTCAGAGCCATTCGAAAGGACATCAGTGGAAAACTTTAAATGTTAATATCTCGGGAAACATGGAAGATTTTGCCAATAATTTCTTCACCACTATTCCTCATTTAGCAAGGTTTATCCGATAAAGTAATAATTTTTTTCACTTCATACGCACTTTAAGTTCTTCTGTATTGTAAATGTCCCTTAAAAGTTAGCGTCGTGCAACACTTTCAATCCTGGAAAAAAGGTATGCTAAGGCTAGGCAGAAAAATTTCGGTTCTCAGTATGCCTTTCGTGGCATGACTGTTATTGTGTCCTTTTGCTACTTATTCGAAAAACTACCAAGCGCGTAGTGATGCGCCTAATCACGAGGAAAAGGAAGAATAGAAGGGGGGGATGCTTCATCGCTCTGCCCCATGGTAAGTATTGAGGACGGAAGGGGGATGAAAAGATGGTTTAAAATTAGCTTGGCCCCATGGTAACCAATGGTGTTCAAATAAGCAACATGTTTTATTGCAGGACTCGGTATATAGTAATTCTTTTTCTTGAATGGATATGGTAAAAAGAAGCTCATCCTCCGCTCGCTTCCTGGCTTTTGCTTTGTTTCCCCCTTTTTAAGAAAATCACTTTACCTTAAGTTGCAGTGCAGGCGTGGCTGTCGCCCTAAACGGTTTCCCTGACCAGAACACTTGTCTGCTTTGTTTCCAGGAAACCAGGTAGAAAGTCCCGTGGTCCTGGTATCCGAAGATGAAGCCTACAATGTCATCGTCGTAGTTCGTGTTTACAAACAGAGTTCCTCTGAATTCCATGTCACCAAGGCGATAGTCAGCTGTGAACGAAGGTACAACACTCACTGATCCATGTTTTAGAAAAATACAATAGGGGATTGTGGAAACGTGCCCATAGATAGCAGACGTCGATTGGATTTAGTGAAAAGTAAATCTTTAGGCTCTATAGTCACATGCACTTATTTGTTTTTATTTACCGACACAGCCTACTCTTCTAGAACAACGATTAATGGCTCAGACCAATGGTTTAACGTTCCTGTCAGCGGACGGTGTGGCCAAAGAAGGCCGCACAAACGTCCCACCCTGAACAAAGCCAGCGATCGATCCTGGGACCTCACGATTGGCAATCACTGTTCTTACCGATTGAGTCAAGCACGTTATGTCAGGGACCGCGGAGCTTGGCGGGCAACGGGGGCAATTGCCCCCCTCCCCATATTTTTCTCTGACTTTAAATTCCATAAAATGTCTGCACTCCACCTCAAATATTTTCCCCTCACTCTAAAAATCGCTCCGTGGCCCCTGTACAAGAATGTCTTGCACCATGGAGGAAATGAAGAGATGCATGGGTAAATGGATAACAAGGGGCCCCGAATGAATTTCATGACCGTAAACCAATACTCATGCAGTCCTGGCTTGGACTTTTATATTTTTTTGACCAAAGATTTTGTCCCATGCAACGGAAAAAAAAAGTATTCGTCTAGCAGCCAAGTTCCAAACATTTTCTGATAGTCCCCTCAAACAGACACAACTTCGATAGATGCATAAGAGATATAGGGTGCGTTCGTTTAGGCCTGTTTAAGCAGGAATAAGAATACATGGAATAAAAACTTTGTCCGATTCGTGTGGCTGTTTTTCCTGCGAAGTCAAGAGTAAAGCATTTGTCAGCGGTAAAACTCCTTTGAATTTTAAATTTGAAATAGATATTTCATGCATCGCTCTGACTCTGGAAAAAATTTCAAAATTATATTTTGAATCCGGAACAGTTGGAATAGACCCAAACTGAACCCATACTGTTAGTCAATTCAAATATTTTGAAATTAGATTTGTAATATCAACAATAGCCAGTCAAACTGGAAGAGGCATCAAGACCACCAAAATTCGATTGTTCTCAACCTTACCTATCAGCGCACTTGCTACACTATTCGCTTCCTGATAAACTTCCGTTCCCTATAAAAAAATAGGTAAAAATGGAAAATGATTTCTTCAATGTCCAATCATAGAATTGGCTGTTATCATACGAGAAGACTTTAAAGGCGTCAAGACGAAATTAACAAGGGTCTGTATGTAAGGGTAAAGTCATGATTATGAAACGACGCCCTAAACTCGAAAAACTCGACCGTGAGATAGTGACGCAGAAAAGAGGCTGAGTCTTTGCGGTACAGTAAAACCCGCGTATAGAACCTAGGTTTTTCCAGCTTAGCCTAACTAACAGGTTCTCATTGAAAAGGTATTTAATTTGATTTTAAGCTACTTAGGTTCTTAATAAAAAAAAGAGCATTAGCGATCAGTGCAGATAGCAATGTAAGTATAAAATGTAAATAAAAGTTGATAATCATAAAACAATCTTCCTTTTTATGCTCCTAGCAAGATAATAACACTTTTCACTTCAAGTACTAGTAACATTATGCATTTAATATGCTACAGTGTCCATAAAATGCTGTCTTTGTAATGTGGGATGAACAGGAACTATAAGTGAAATCATGAAAGTCATATATATATAGTCCTTAAGTGCTTGGGCTTGATGCAATAATCGCCTGATCCAAAAATATGATATGCTGCATACTAACTCTTGTAAAACAAGAATCTACTGAAATATTTAGGCTAAATAGGTTTTTAATATTTTAGGTTCTTTTACACGGATTTTACTGTTTTGTATTTCAAAGACCGTCCGATTTTGAATTGGTCGTCTCGTTTTATGTTATAGACGCTTAGTCGTCTGGGAAGGAAAGGGCATCTGTTAAGGACATCGCTTCGACGCCCTTAACGAAAAACGGCTATGACGGGCGGTCGTCAAAGTTGTCCGCTTTATTTCTCGTTTTTACCATCTGAGACGACTTTGACGGCTTTGACGTCTCTAGTTTGAGGTTGAAAAAGCGGTCTCTTCCAAACCGCATGTGGCTTAACGCAGCTAATCAACGTTTATTTTTCTTAAAACGTGGACCTTTGTTTATAATGTAATAAGTTAAAATGCATCTTAGTCTTTACTGGCTTTTGTAACTAGCTTTTGCTAGAGTTGTAACGTGCGTTCCCTGCTCTGAACATGGCTCTAAGTAAATGTTTGGGGTTGTAGTTTGAGAAATCAGGTACTCTTCCGACAGAAACGGTCATCAGGTCTTAGCAGGGACTAGTCCAGAGCTACCCCCAAATAAAAGCCCAACATAACACTAGTACAAATAGTCATTAAACCCCATATCAAAATAAGGTGTGTATGTTCTATATATCTTTTGGTTTGTGTTTGAGAGTGACCTTTTTGTTAACTGTCCAAAGGGGCTGGCCTTGGTTCTTGCTCTCATTTTCCAGTATCACAACTTTATGTTTCTTGAAATTAGATTTTGAAATGAGAGGATTGTGAGGACAAACATCATCACTGTTGTTTACGCCATCTTTGTCAAAGTCTTCCTCACAGACATTTCCAACACCGTTACCTGAAGACAGAATAAGAAAGGTAAAGTCAACTTCCGGAAACTTTTCAGCCCCAACCAGTTGATCAACGCCTAACTTCTCCTTACGTAGCACACACAAGATGAGTCATCTTGTAGTGAGAAAACAGGCTATGATCACACACCACTACCTGCATGAAGACAGAACAAGATTGGTAAAGCAATGATAAATTCCCGTAATCTTTTCGGCCTCAGCCAGTTTATCAACATGATAAATCAACCTTTCAATCTACTATCAGCATCATTACGATATTACAATTATCATCATTATTAATACTTTAGTCGTTTTCACATTAGAGGAAGGGCAAGTCGTCTGAACGCACAAGTCGTCTTAGTGTAAAAGGGCGACAAACAAATCGTCTTGTGTTCGCCGTCATAAATTCACATCAGACGTACAACTGACATACAAACAGATAAATGTCACCATATGCTAGTGCCATTCTTCTTCCTTGATACAAGGACGACTTGTTCGACTGTTCGACAATTGTGAATTTAAGACGGCCTTTGATCGGTTGGTTCTTTTAGACCAACGAGTTGTCCACGAAAAATCGTCTGAAAAGTCGAACAAACAAACGGACAAATTCAGACAACTTGTCCGTCGCGAATCGTGTTCGTCTCGTTTTCAAACACAAACGACTTGTTTGACTGAAACGATCTCTTCGTCTAGAGGACTAGTCCTTCCTCTAATATGAAAACAACTTGTCACTAGAGAATCGATACCATCTCACCGTTGTCATCCTCCTGGTTTCGATTGAAGACCAAGGGACAGTTGTCTCTAGTGTCCGGTACTCCGTCATTATCGTCGTCTACATCACAATCATTACCTGTACTCAGAGAACACAATCAGTGTATAAGTGGCATAATCAGAATAAAACTATGACATAACCAAAGTATATATAGTCATGACATAGTTTTTACATAGTAATACGTGGCATATCTTGTACATAGTCTCAACATGTCAACAATAATGGATTGTTTGCTTTGTTCCTACTCTTTTTATTTTTTCTCGATGTTTTAATTTTATTGTTATTCAAATGTTTCACAACTTCCTTTCTTACAGAAAATTACATTGCTACATTGCACCCGTGTGAGATAAACAACTTATCTTCTCACGAGCCTGTTTATTAGCTAAGCAGTCCTGATTGACACACGGGCTCTTACTATTTTTAGAATCCACTACTGACTTAGCTTCTTCTGACCCGCGAAACCTACAATGCAATATTATTCCTTGACATGTATATTAGCTCTAGTAAAGGTGTCTCGTCCAGTCACTGACAAATTAATGATATCGTTACAACCACCTCTGACAGCATCAGGAGAACCACCGCCTGCTCAGCCCAAATGGTAAGGCGCCAGTCTGTCGTCCGGGAGGCCTGGGTTCAATTCCCGGTGCCGGACCTTCACTCAGGGTCTTAAAACAACTGAGGAGAAGGTGCTGCCTTTGCTCTAACATCTGCAGACGGTTAGACCTTTGCGTCTTCTTGACAAAAACAAAACAAATTATTTAGTTCATGTTCTTACCTTTTCCATCTCCATCTGTGTCCACCTGGGCAGCGTTTGCACGTCCTTTGCAATTGTCTTGAAAATCGTCAATTCCATCTTTGTCCCTTAAAATGAATCATACAGATTTTTAGACTCAATTTCTTCTTTCCATTACAACAATTTATGTTACTTCCTCTAGAGCTTCACGATAAACTATAAAATATAACAAAAGGCTGTAGCTTGACCAAACAGGTGAGTAGCAACTATTGCTCGCTCAAAGACCAGCTATTACCACTCGGTCAACCATCCATGAAATAAGGAAAATGGTGTCTGGTTTCTCCGTTACAGAGAATGAAATACTAAAAATAAATTAGAAAGGGGCCCCCGAGAACACAAAATTAATACTAGATAAACAAATATTGTTAATACCGAAGAGGGTGAGGTAAATATCAATCGCAAGGCACCAACACTGAGGGCGATAATTACTAAATTTGTTTGTGACATATTTTCTGTTGCTAGAACTTAAATACAAAATCATTTTTACTTTTTTAACTTTTGAAAGATCGTTTTTAGGATTTTTGTAAGCTATTTGGAACAAAAAACATGATCTAACAAAATAAACGAAGACGCGAGGTCATTAGAAAAAAGAGAGGCCTGGTACCTTGAATCTAAATGTCATGCGTAGTATAGTTATGGCGACACAGATTCTCTAGGAAAACGTATCAACACAAGTTTCCTCCTTACACAATAATTATTATGGTTTGTGCCGCGATTGTATGCAATGGCGTTATGAAACGATCTTTGTGGTTTTGAACGCAATTCAAGCGCCAATTGCGAAAGCGAAGTCTGAAAAAAAAATTCAGGCTTTAATTTAGGATTTTAAAAGGAGGGAACTCACGAGTGGAAAGATCACAAAACAACAATTATTTCTTGAATTACAAGACCAGTGATCCTGAAACTTTGTACATTTGTTTAACTATAACACAAGCACAAACACATGTTATAGAGATAACTTTTGTTTTGTAATTTATCCCATTCGGTTCCTCCTTATACGTCACAACTTCAAGTGGTAGTTTGCACGTTTGACAAACCTTAAAAAACTCTTAATATCTTGGTAATTTATCTCTTGATTTTAAACATTGTTTTAGTTCTTCGCGCTAATATTTTATTCCCTATATCGTGTACGCTCGCGCGTTTTGTTGTTAGAAATGTGACGTGTGCCGCAAATTTACATTTAATAACAATTTCAGTTGTTTTCCGTACTTTTACTAACGGTTGTTCAGTTGCCGTACTCACTTAGTGGGTGCCTCCTCCTTAATTGTTCTACAGTTGGTACAGGATTTAATGGAGCCGAAACCAATTGTGGAATTGAACACAGTTTGGGTATCCTGCTGATGAATAGTAACTGTTTTGTATTTTTCTAAACTGCAGCAGCATGTACAGTTTATGTCCGTAATTGTTTAAACTTGCATATTTGAAAAACCCTAATATCTCAGAAACCAAAAGCGTTATTTTAATAAAATAAACATTTTTCTTCTTTACCGAAAGCCTTTTTGACAGACCAAGTTCCACGATAGTGATAAAAACACTTTGATAAATTGGATTGTAAATTGCTTTTTTTTTCAATATTACCTGTCAACGTTATAGTCACAAGCATCTCCGTAACCGTCGCCATCTGAATCAGTCTTAAAATAAAAAGGAAGAGAAAAGGTTAATAGAAATATAACTGGTGTCAAGTAACCGTGGGCAGCAGTAGCGAGCAAAGATGAAGCAAGGAAAGATCTGGGTTGGTTGTTCAAAGGCTGCTTATAAATCTTTAATCCTGGGTTAAGCCAAAATTCAAGCAGTAATTTCTGTAAAGCAAGTTGTTGTTCAGGGCTGGGTTGTTCAAAGGCTGGTTAACTTCAATCCTGGGTTAAGCTAAAATTCAAGCAGTAATTTCTGTAAAGCAAGTTGTTGTTCAGGGCTGGGTTGTTCAAAGGCTGCTTATAAATCTTTAATTCTGGGTTAAGCCAAAATTCAAGCAGTAGTTTCTGTAAAGCAAGTTGTTGTTCAGGGCTGTATTGTTCAAAGGCTGGTTAACTTTAATCCTGGGTTAAGCTAAAATTCAAGCAGTAATTTCTGTAAAGCAAGTTGTTGTTCAGGGCTGGGTTGTTAAAAGGCTGGTTAACTTTAATCCTGGGTTAAACCAAAATTCAAGCAGTAACTTTTTCTCTAAGAAAAAGTTTATTGTTCTTATAAAATACTATTTAGGTTTTCCACGAAAAAAAAATTGTCAATTCCATAACGACAGCTCCAGTCATTCAAGAACGTAGATTAGAAACTTAACCTTGAATATTGTGCTAATCGACCTTTGAACAACCAAGCCCTGTAGTTGTTAGTTTAAACTTGTTGTAGAACGAAAAGGATGTTTGTTGTTATTGGCGTCTTCATCATCACCGTCATCCAGATTCAACCAGGGCCCGGTTGTACGAAGCCTGGATGAGCCATCCGCTGGATAAAAACCAATTGTCATCACTAATAAATCAAAAGCTTCAAAGATTGTGTTACTATTTGTTGATTTCTATATCCCTAATTGTTAAGTGAATAGTAGGCTCCTAAAATAATGGTTTAAATGGTATCAAACAACTTTTATTGAAGTTTTATTGCTGAAAATAGAAAGTACTTATCCGGCGGATAGCTTATCCAGGCTTCGTACAATCGGGCTCTGGTTGTCACCAGAACACTGTTTTCACCGTTACAGTCAACAAGTTTGGCGTCGTTACCAATATCGCCATAGTTGTTGTTGTCACCCGCAACACAGTCACCTTAACTTTAACTATCACCACCGTAATCGCCGTTCCTCTTTCATCTTGTCACCGTTGTTGTTGTTGTTGTTGTTGTTGTTGTTGTTATGATCATCGTAATCGTCACTGTCACTTTTACCGTTATCGTCATCGGAATCACCATCGTCATTTTTTGCAGCATTACCGTCACTTTAATGTCGCTTTCGAGCACAATCTATTTCATTGTTAGTGCAACCGCTACCGTCATTGCTATCGTCATCATCATTGTCATAATCATTGTTAATTTCTGTCATCATCATCATCATCATCATCATCTTCATTGACATCAATCGTTTATCATTGTTGTCATCAATCATCACTGTCAACATTTGTTATCATTATCAAATAGTTACAAATCCTTACTTGTTTAGGGTTGGTAACTGTGATACAGTTATCACACGCGTCGCCGTATATATCTCCATCTCTGTTTTCTTGCCGGGGATTTGCTACTAACGGACAATTATCCAAAGAATTCACGATTCCTACAACATATATAAGAGAAAGCGTGGTTTCAGTTCAGTGGAGTTAAGCAAAAACAAGTGGACGAAAAAGCCCTCGAGTCGTTCCCCTACACCATGTTTTATCAGAAAGGGTTTCGTTGAAGTATAAATTTAAGTGCCAAGTTAAGCAGACTACTTGTCTAATTTCTATTGAATCATTACAGTATATATATTTTTATAATAGAAACATAAAATCAAAAAATAACAGCAAAATGATACGCTGTCCTCATGAAAAGAAGCGTCAACGTTTATCATTTTAAAGGCACCTAAATTTGGCTTCTTTAAATGAAATCGAAGTTGTTCTTATACTGATATCTAGGAACTTAACCATCTTTGAGAAGAACCTGATTTCAGGACGCAAAAGTAATACTTGAAAGTGAGTCATGCATGGCTTTGCATGCTATTCAAATATAAATCATTATCCCGAAAATTATGTGCGCTCAGAAATGTCCACTAAATGTACAAATTGCTTTTGACTACACTGAAATATACTGGAGTTTATCGATTTGTTGATTTATCAAATCGTGCACGCGATATTGGTAGGTTTCCCTCAGACAGTGCTCTTGGACCCTCTGGAAATATATTACATTTCTTACCCCCCACACCCCTGGGAAATTTGCGCCGCACGACCCCC
>JAOBRD020642911.1:1859-15224 GCA_027575215.2 Hydrozoanthus sils
CTCCTGCGACCAATTCTATTCCTGCTTCCACTTCTACTCCTGCTTCCACTTCTACTCCAGCTCCTGCTTCCACTTCTGCTTACTCTCCTGCGATCAATTCTACTCCTGCTTCCACTTCTGCTCTGGCTCCTGCGACCAATTCTATTCCTGCTTCCACTTCTACTCCTGCTTCCACTTCTACTCCAGCTCCTGCTTCCACTTCTACTTCTGCTTACTCTCCTGCGATCAATTCTACTCCTGCTTCCACTTCTGCTTACTCTCCTGCGATCAATTCTACTCCTGCTTCCACTTCTGCTTATTCTCCTGCCACTAATTCTACTCCTGCTTCCACTTCTACTCTGGCTCCTATGACCACTTCTACTCCTGCTTCCACTTCTACTCCGGCTCCTACAACCAATTCTATTCCAACTTCCACTTTTGCTGCAGCAACCAGATCTACTCCGGCTTCCACTTATGCTTCGGCTCCTGTGTCCAAATCTATTCCGGTTTCCACTTCTGCTTCGGCTTCTCCTCCATCTCGTTCTTCTTACCAAACTTCTGCTTCTACTTTTCCTCTTTCTATGTTTGTAATCACTGCTGGCTTCATCTTTTGTCCGATCACAGTCAGTGCTGCTACTGCCTCGGCTTCTACTCCGACTTGAGCTTTTTCCACTTTGTTTTCTATGGTTTTCGTGTGTGATGCTGCCTCTGTACTTTTTTTCTCTTCTCTCCTCCTCAAGGCTCTTAGAGTACCTTCGGCTTCTTTTCCACTCTCTGCAATGGATTTCACTGTCACCGCTTCGGCTCCTACTTCTTGATTCTCTTAAACTAGCTAGTCTGTCAGCGGACATTTGCAAACCACCAAAGTTAGTTGGTTGTTCTGCTGTTTTGTACTGAGATTTTTCTGTTTGTGTCTTTTCAACCCACTCATCACCTGAACTCGAATATGATGAACTGTCGTAACTAGGGCAAGATTCAGTACTTGATCTGCCTTTGGAACGACTTGCTTTAGAGTTCTTCTTTTTACCGCTTTTAACCTTTTTCTTCCTCTTCTTTCTGAAGAAAATATAGAAACGTTAAAAAGTGATTGCAACATAAACAGCGCAAATGGCAAGCCTACCTTTGAACGACCCCAGGTTTGGGAAACTAAATCAGTCTTTAGTTAAGAATCTAATCGTCTCTTAACAAAGAAAAATTCCGTCGTAAAATAACCTCCGCCTAGTTAGCCCAGTTGGGAGTGCGCCAGTCTGGGAGGCCTGGGTTCGATTCCCAGCCAGCTGGACCACCACTCAGGGTATTAAAATAACTGAGGAGAAGGTGCTACCTTTGCTCTAACATCTGCAAACGGTTAGATCTTCGCGTCTTCTCGGGTAAGGATGTTAAACCGTAGGCCCTCAGTGTCCTATAAATGGGTTGTAAAATCTGTTTGATATTCCAACTAACCAAGTGTAGTGGAAGCTATAAAGGCCAAGACCTAAGTTTTTGTCAGTTCGCAACGTAATAAACCACAAAACCCAAAGTCAAGTTTTCCTGGCCTAAAACAATAACACAAATCGAAAATGAAATTTTAAAAGCTTGTTATTGGAATCCATTATTTCCATTAGAGAGAAAAATAAAGCTTCTCCTTAAACATCCGAAATCATCTTGCCCTTTTCTGCCCCTACTAGATCATCAATTTCTAATTTCTCCTTACATAACACATACAAAGTGAGTCATTTTGTTAGGAGAAAATGAGAATTGATCAAACAAGGTAAGCTGTTGAAGATAAGAAGCAATACTTTCCAAAACTGATTGCATGAAAAGAATGAATCCTTGTTGGGACATTTGTGATGTTTGCAGCTGAAAGGGTGAGCTGTATAAATACATAATATGTACTCATCAGTGTTCGTACACCTTTAGAATTTCAAAATTCCAGGGTTTTCCAAGGCTGTTTTTTTTTCGTTTTTCCAGGGCTTTTTAAGGGTTCTTTAAACCCAAATAAAAATAATAACATTTCGAATCACCTGTTTAGACAACGCTTTAGTAGTTAATGTCGTAAAAATTCGTATTTACTGAACTTAATGTAATACCGACACGCAAAAATTAAGTCTAAAATCTTATTTTTTACATGAAACTTTTTCAGTAAAGTTCTATGAAACTTTCCAAGGCTCAAGAAAAAATTTCCAGGGCTTTTCCAGGGATTTCCAGGGCTTCAAAGATTTTCCAGGGTTTTCCAGGATTTCCAGGGCCCGTACGAACCCCAACATATACTCACTAAAGTCAAAGACAAGAAATTTATTTTAGTCATTGCATAACTGCATATCTTTAGCATTAACAATTACAAAAATCTCAGGGTAATATTCCAATCTATTCAACCCCAAATACGACAAATAACATACTGTTTTTAGTTCTTCCAACTAGAACTTTGCTTAAAATACAAAATCAACATTTGGTGGTGAGAAAACTGAAACTGAGATCAATATTGCAAACTACTGAAGATGAAGTGCAAAATTCGTCTAAACTGGAAACATGAAAGTTGCTGGGTATGGGTTATAGTTGCGCAAACTTAGCAACACAACATTATTTTGGCGTATTTGGGGCTGAAAAGGCTAAAAACCTTCGGCGACGATGATAAAAAACGCTGCTGACCAAACAATAATACGTCACTTACTTTTCCTTCTTTTTTCTCTTTTTCCTCAGGCTGGGATCATCCTTGATCAGTTTTCTCACGTGGCTAAACCTGCTCTGGGTGTTACCCCTAGGGTCAGTTTTATTTGCACTCTCTTTTCGCTTTTGGTCGACAGATTAGTTTTGTATTCGACAAAGAAGCAATGTGTATATGAACAGCAAGGGCGTAAGATTTATGAAGCCCATGAACCAAATGAACCGACAGATAAAGTGCAAGTGTGTTTTATGTTATCCCAGTGGAAGATATCAAGAATCGATTATGTATGCCAATATAGAGTTGATAGAAAATAAATTAAAAGTTATGCATTTAGAGAGATTGTGAGAAATATAAGCAACATTGGATTCGTATGTGTTAATACAGCGACAAAGGCACAATTTTGGTTTAACAAACAGAAAATCAATGCCGGTTAGGTTTACGGAAAGAAAGATCCCAGGCAACACATATACAAATCCAGAAAAAAGAGAAAGGTGCATTCATAAACCAAAGTGTTTTCGTTCAACCAGTAACAGTTTTAAAGTAAAGCGGACCCGCACGTAAAGCGTATAACCCCAAATTACCATAAAACGCGTGTGTTGTAACAACAAACATTTATCAACGATGAAACAAACAGAATCACGCGATTTCATCCCAATTGATGTAATGAAAAAAAACAACCAACGAAACCATAAAGTTAAAAGAAAAATAAAGAAGGTGTTAACATCGGGTTGTGGATTACCATAGCAACAAGCGGAGGGCGGCAACGTTACCAAAGTAAAAAACAGGAAGTGTGAAACCGAAATATAAACATGATAAAATTGAGAAATACAAACAGAATAGGAAAAAACAATAACAAAGAATAAAAAAGTTAAAAGAACAAAGGACAGAAGTTACAATATAAATACGTAAAGGATTGTGTAAAGAAAATTACAGAAAACGCAAATTATTTTCAAAGGGTGGAAAAGAGTTGACAAAAAATGGTTCCACGAATACAAAACAAAAACATATATCATACATCACGCAAAATATTTGTTATTTAATATCATAGTTCGGTTGTTTTAGGTTACCCATCAACAAACAACAGGCGGGTTTTTCCAAAAAATTAACGTTTTATTAGGACAAAAGGATTTCATATCCATGTTACAATACCGTGTTACGTCCAGATTGACGCATGCGCAGATGATAGGTACAACCAAACCAAACAGAATCATGGCATCAGCAGTCAGCAGTCATCAAGATTGTGCATGAAGGAGAAAAGCAACTGAATTAGCTTGAGATAAAATGAGTTATACAAGGTTGTAAAGGGGGGGGGGAAAGGGAAAAGAAATGAGCTCAAGCAAGGTAAATTTGTTCAAATTTTCTCAACTCTCCATCTCTAAAACTGATTAGACATGAGATCGATATGAAGTCAAGTAAGGGGAATTAATTGAAATCTTCGTCCATTCAGGTCATGATCAGATTCAACACGACAAACATACGTGGCACACGTGACAAACGCACAACATAAGAGACGTGACTGACGCGACAAGCATACATCGTGACGGACATGGCAAACATATGTGTCAGGCGTGACAAACATAAAATGTAAGAGACACGACAAAGATGTGACGGGCGTAACAAACATACGCGACAGACGCGACAAACATACAATTTGGCGGACGTGACAAACACCTAATTTTACGGGCGTGTCCAACATACGAGGCAGGCGTGACAAACATATAATATGACAGAAGGTTAAGTCAAACATACCTAACATGTGTGACAGACAGACAACGTGAGACTTGGTAAACACCTAACGTGACAAACCTGTCTCTCAGAGTGCAGGTGCTGCTGAATTCTCTGCAGATGTTCGATAGCATCTTTGTAGTCTCTGTCACGCTCCACCACTTCTCTGAAGCAACGAACTGCTTCAAGCATTCTGCCTTCTCTTTCCAACCTATGGTGCAAAATCATATACATCGTGTTGACTTGTTAGAACAACGACAAAGTAAACAATCATCACTGAGCTGAAGGGATGGTATAACCTACCAAACAAGTCAAGAAAACAAACCAATCATAGTTGTTCTGCACATCGAAAAGGCGGGAAAATTCACACGTTCCAAATGTAATTGGCGTAAAGATTTACACTTGGTATAGCGCCACTTTTGGACTGAAGCACCAATATGTTGTCGAAACAGCTCAGCAAAGACATTACAGGGTCATAATTATGATGTCTAACGGACAATAGGTATGTCACTGCTCCACAGATGAAGTAGAGAAAAGACAACACAGGGCCATGTAAATTGGCTAATAGACAACAGGTGTACTACTGGTGATAACGCAAAGCAAGTTTGACTAAAAGACAACAGCTTTACACCATCTTCCTTTGTCCGAGTCATTCAAGTTTTCGCTTAATTTCTATGACTATTATTTTGAAAGCTACATGAGGTACTTGTACAAAACCAATATCGACCAATATCTTTAATCGCAATACCAAGGATACCCTTTGCACTATTTTGAAAAAACTGGATCTAACCTACGAGTATAAAGGTGCGGCCATACGATACAACATTGCCTGCAGCGTTGCGTGCAATGGAAGATTTGTACCGTGTAGCCACCTCTGAAATCGTTGCACGCAACGTTGCGCGAAGTAGAGAGGTACAGCTACACGGTACAACACTGCATGCAACGTTGCGCGTTACTGAAACCCTTCGTGTGGCAACACGGTGAAATCGTTGCTTGCAATGTGGCTGGAGTAGGATGGCTCAGGTTTCTACCTGCACAACGTTGAATGCAACGTTGCATCGTGTAGCCATACCTGAAACCGAGACTACTCCTCAACATTGCAATCAATAATTTCACCGTTTGGCCACACAAAAAGGCTTCAGTTACGTGCAACGTTGCATGCATTGTTGCATCAGTAGCCGTACATGAAACCGATCCTCTTCTGGCAACATTGCTAGCAATAATTTCACCGTTTGGCCACACAAAAAGGCTTCAGTTACGTGCAACGTTGCATGCATTGTTACATCAGTAGCCGTATCTGAAACCGATCCTCTTCTGGCAACTTTGCAATCAATAATTTCACCGTTTGGCCACACGAAAAGGCTTCAATTACGTGCAACGTTGCATGCGTTGTTGGAATTGTTGTCTGCCGCAAACATTAAATAAGACTGAAAAACTTACGTTTTGCCCCGTTCAACTAGAGTCTCCACCAAGTACTTGCGAGCATTCTTGTGTGTTGTGTTCAAAGTCAAAGCTTGTCGGAAATCTTTGCAAGCGGACTCATAATCCCCTTTGTTGGCAGATCTGAACACAAACAGCACAAAGATCATTAATTTTAACATTCTTTATCCAATCTAAAGTAAACTACAACAAACTATTGTAACATTATACAAAATATTAAGTTGTTAAAGTGGCCAGGCAGTCTATTAAAGGAATCCTGGTCTTAACAGCGTTCTTGGTTTCAATTAAAACTTTTTATCAAATCTGTGTTAATACCAGCAGCTCAAACTTGATAAATCTGTACATAAATATAACACGAAGCAATTTAGTTTGGTCAGTTTCCTGCGTGCCGCCATTTTGAAGTGTGACGTGTTACAGCTGGAGTGCCAGATCCCCTCCCGTCCAGTGCTATTGTACGTGGAGACTGGCAGTGCAGCCGAAACACGTCAAACTTCAAAATGGCGGCGCGCGGGAAAATCGAAGCATGGAAACGATCAAAATAAATTGCTTAACGTTAGTTTACTATACTCACAGAATTATCATATCTGAGCTGCTGATATGGACAAAGACTTAACAAAAGTTTTATTTGAGACCAAGACGGTTTACTAGCCGAGGATTCCTTTAAGTGATGGAAAGTCAATGATTTTCTATACAATGTTCCTTAAAATCAATTTTGCTTTTCCTTAAAATCCGCCAGAGCAGAGGACAACGAAAGTAGACCAAAACCACGCTTTTATCTGGTTTTTGTAACAACGACCGCGTACCAAAGGGAAGTGACGTCAACCCAGGAACACGCTTCCTATTTCACTTGTTTTCAATGCTAGTTTTCTAAGAGAATGATTGTTTTCTTTATCGTTCAAAATATCTCCAACAGATGCGTGGCAAGTGGTTGTTCCAACACTGATGACTTAGTAAAATCATTAGTTCAAGCGTGTTCTTATGTAAAGGCTCGAGACTAACGGTAGCCAACTTGCCATAGGCTAGTTGAAATGCAGTATTGGGCTTTCCCTAGCCGTATATTATTTGCATATGGTGCCAATGGGATTTGCATATGGCGCCAATGGCGACCGTTGGTGACTGTTAGTTGAACAGTAGTATATAAGGCTTTATTATGTTTTAAATGAGCAGTTGCAGGCTTGGAATGACCAAACGGCCTCTCTGGCCGACATAAAGAGATTGCTAGCGGAGGAAATCGGACCAATTAGCAAGCAGCTAGCCAAAACCAATTTGCTAGTGAAAATTTCCGGCATTTTTATAGTGGAACTTGGCTAGTCGAAAATTGGTTTTGGCGAGTGAAATCAAAGTTGTTAACAGGCACTGGGTTAGTGAGCAAAAATGCTAGTCTCAAGACCTGTAGGTTCACGTCACAGCTCAGTCCAGTTCGTGCGCAGTTATGATTTCGCAGTAGCTAATTTCTTTCGCCATTTAAAAAACAGCAAAAAAAATGACTTTTTAATTCGTCAAAAACATTTATCCATATGATATATTTCTGTCGGTACTTAAGGTTCTGGCTAACCATTACTGACAATTCAAGGCCTTTCAAAACAACAGTCTGAAGTAATTTTAACATACCACTATAACTTCAAAAGCTTCAAAGAAAAGCAAGTACAAAAAAGGTAGGACAGGACACGAACAAAAAAATCAAATTGAACGAAAAAAAAACTTTCCGTCATTCTTCCATGATCAACAGATAAACAATTTTTCTAAGTTTTACGATTCTTGCTGGAGAGGAAAAAAAACTAAATAGACCTTTTTTGAGGAACTAAACAAAGTGCATTCTGGTCTTGCTTCAGCACTGGGACAACGGCATTTTTGGCAGCATAAACAACAAATGTTTGCACTGATGATAGATCAGAATGCATTATGTTAACTCAAAAAAGATCTATGCATGATTTTAATTCAAACGCCATGTGAGTCATGTTCTGTTCAGTTTTTCTGAATTGAAATGCCTATGAAACAAAAAATTATCTACCTCGTGACACATCACCAGTCCAAGTTCGGCTTAATTTCATCCAAAGAATATGGATTGACAGCAGATTTAAAAAAAACGCAAATTTGCCTGAAGAACTGAGTAGCGACGTCATCAGTTGAAAACATTTAAAAAAGGTTAATATCTCGAGAACCGAAGATTTCGACAAAATGTGTTCACCGCGATTCCTCTTTAATTAAGCAAGGTCTATCCACTGAAGCAATAAATTTTTTCAACTCATAAGCAGTTTAACTAGGAACAAACAACGAAACTTACAGTGCTCCCCGTGCTACAAGGGCCTCGATGTTCTCCGAATCAATCTGTAAGGCGTGGCCAAGGTATTTCATGGCTGTATCAAAATCCCCAGCTTTGAAGTGCTCTATGCCTTTAGCCGTACTACAAAACAAACACAAGAGTCAAGCTTGTGCTAGCAACAGTTTTGGCTGATTGTAATCAGTAAAACACATGTCAATGACATGATATCATTGTCTGGTTAGCCCAGTTTTTAAGGCGCCAGTCTGTCATGGACGCCCAGTTCAATTCCCGGTGCCAGACCATCATTCGGGGTCTTAAAACAACTGAGGAGAAGGTGTTGTCTTTGCTCTAACATCAGCAAACAATTACACTTTCGCATCTTTTCGGATAAGGACGTTAAAACCTTATTCCCTCTTTTTTTTTTTTGATTAAATATTTTGAAAAAAATCTACAAACTCACGTTTCCATGGACCATTTGGCTGACTGTTTCTTCCTCAGCTTGTCAAAGTATTCCTCCTCCGAATAATCACAACTGAAAAATAAAGAGCTCTTACTGAATTTACTGGCAGTAGATGCAGAAGAGACAAAAAGAACTTAAAACTAAACTCAACATGATCAGTTTATCGCAAATGTTTAAGAAACTGTGTGTTAAGTACAATTTTCAACATAGTTTGTGTAGTTCCAATTATGTCGGATGAACATTAGCAGTATTAACGAAAGTTTACTAGCACACAATCATTCCGTAATTAGTAAACACTTCGCTAGCAACATTAGACACAAAAGCTCCACATTTTGAAAAACTCTTTTAAAAAGCTTTAAGAAAATGTGAAAACAAATTTCATTGCTCGATTTATGAGATGCTGCTCATAAGAGACATAAAGCCTGACCCAAACGCAAAAAGGACTCTATTTAAAAAGCCAAGGTTTTTGTGTAATTCTAAGTCCTTTGGTCTTACCGTCTTGTACTCTTGGGATTCGTTCTCTTTGTTTATTTAAGTATTACTGTTTAACTAGTTCTTTTAAAGGGGAACTGAACCCTAAAATCAACCTTTTTAAAATAAAATCCTTAGAGGTGTGGAGACCGTATTTCAAAGTTTTTTTTTCTCGTGTCGCGCTGATTTTTGGAGCAAGTGTCCTTTGAATGTGCGTGTTTAGGGTCATTGAGCGTGGGCGCTTGTCGACTTATCAGCGGTAAATGAAGGTAACGTGTGATGTAGGTTATAGGGAAGCAAGCGAGTGCTTGAACCCTGCAGGTTCATGCAATTTTGACATTTTTTGAAAATCCCACTTGCGCAAATTATTTCCAAAGTGTACTCAAGGTCATGTGATTACCTATACAAATACCATTTTCAAACAGTTCCTTACCTGGCTTGATAATGTTGCGTGTTAGCGTCTAAACTCTTCACTATTAATTTTTTTAGCTCTTATGGATTTTAACCATGTTTTTTTTAATGTTTAAGCATTTAACGTCTGTATAAAGTCGGTTAGATATTGTAATTTATTATATAGATACTGATGAAATATTAGGATTTTTCCTTTTATTAAAAAATCATATCTTTACCGCGCGCAGTGAAGATATTATTTTTATCTTTCATGTGTGAAGATATCGGTGTCATCATCGTTACAAACATTGTTAGCCAATTACAAGAAAGCTTCCCGCTCAGGTGTACAGCCGGGTCTTTTAAAGAAGTTGTTTTGTGTATGAATTTCATCAGTTTCTATAAAATAAACAGAACATTATATGGCCGCTTTGGGATAGAAATTTTATCTTCTCATGCTGAGACTATTACTCAGTCATTCACTTTGCTCACTGGTGAAAGATACTTTCAGCACTCAAAGATAAAATTCATATCCCTGCGTGGCCATGTAATATTCTCTATTTATTACACTGTTAGGAAAGAAATCCGTAAAAAAAAGCCCAGGTCAAAAATCAAATTTTAAAAAAAAAACAGTGAAGTGGTATAATCTTTCGCGTATATAATGATCTAACGCAAGTTAAAAGTTCACTCTAAGGATCTTTAGGGCATGTACAAACCACGATGAAGTAGTCACCTTTGCAAGCTTCTCAGCAATGAGCAAGGAGCGTTGGTATCAATGCCAAGTAGGTTGGCAAGTGTCTCAACACTCTGAGGATTGGCAAAGCCAACATGCTTTCTCAAGCAGTCATTGAAACTTGCACTCTCCACATTTCTGGTTGATCTGAAAATGATGGGATGAGTATAATAGTAAAACAAGGCAAGTGTTGACACTTAAAGTATAGGAAACTGTAGCTATGGCTAAATAGTTAAACTGTTTATGAAAGAAAACCAGAAAACAGTTTGGGCATACTTCCACCATCATCATCTCTGTTGCCACCACCATCATCATCATCATCATTATTTATCTAAAAAGTAGATTACACAGTTTTACCTTGTTACGAGTGACTCCGTATCTTCCACAATTCCCTGCAATAGAGAAAAAAGCAATAATCGTCAAAAGATAAATTTACTACTCGAGTAGTGACAACAACAAAACTGATGGGAAAGTTTCGTGCAATGTGCATGCTCCTGAGGGAAAACCAGAACGAAATAATTTTCACAAAAGCATTTGTGTAAAAACACTGAGTAATTAACAATCAATGTACTCTGAACTACTTTTGTCTCATCAGTTCAACACAATTTACTGTAGCCTGAAAAAACAGCTGCCTCTTATCCCATTCTAGGTTTATCCCCCATGAGAGGGGCATTGGAGACTTAAGCTGCAAAATTCCATACTGATGACATAGTGTTTACCAAGATATTGGTAAAGACGCTTATTGGCTAAAGAAGTTGTGAGGACTTCCAAATATATTGCGTCCAAAAAAATGGTGGATGCAATCAAACTCCTCTTCCCTTAAATTAATGATTGAAAATGTTTTACATACAAAAACTGGTTCTTTCTAAAATTTGTTTCGCTACTATTGGTTGCCATCGAGGTAGCCACTGGTGTCAACCATATATCTGTTGTTACGTCATGATCAGTATGGAATTTTGCAGCTGAAATCTCAGGCATCTCTCTAGTGGGGGAGAACTGAGAATACAATGAGAGGCAGCTATTTTCTGAGGCTAATCAACATACTATTTTGCTGTCAATTTTTAGCAAAGCCATAATCTACATAAAAAAATAAAAACTTCATTATTTTGTATTTATATTTGGGAAAATCTCTAATATACCGGCAATAAAACCAACATTGGATGTAAACTCACCAGCTTGACACTTGAGTGTTCTGTAGGAACCATTGATGGTCTGAGTGATATTGAAACTCGCTGCTCTTCGCTGCTGATACCACAGATTACACCTTGAATGGAAAGTTACTTCAAACATTAACCCTTTCAATTTGGGCCAATTTACACCTTTTGCTGTTCATTTTATGAAACATACATTCATTGTATTTCAGCAATTGAAACTAAACAGCAAATAAACAATCATGACGTAGAAGATCAATTGCATAATAATGACAATCAATGGCCTATAATTAGAGACAATTAATTTGTATTGAGATGCACAATCAATTGCACTTTTGTTCAATCGTTTGTACAAAGCAGTCAATCATTAATGTGAACTTACATAAGGTTGGTATTTTAAGAATAAATTAATTAGCAACATTCATCAAAGTAACACGTACAGTACATTTTTTATTCCCCTTTTAAACATCGACTGTATAAATGTGCAATTGTTTGTGCATCTCTATGCAAATTGCATCATTGTATGTCTCTAACACGCCACTGATTGTCACATTATGCGATTGCAATCACCATTTTACGATATTGAAAACTTGTATATTTGTTGCCTTTGATTGTCCAAAGTTGCAATTGTTCATCTGTTGATGCTAATGAATGTTAGTCAATATGCAAATAGTGTTATTGAAAGTTCGTTCAGGAAAATGAAGTTCATGGAAGTACTAATGAATGTATATTACTTGTCATATAGTTTCAACTGTTGACGAAAATGGACAGCATAAGGTGTATTAAGATCTCATTTTTCTTTTTGTAAATTTCATAAATCTCTTCACAGAAGATGCACAAGCTTTTAAAAGCATTTTCAGTGAGAAACATTTGTCTATTACTAGAAATATACATCTGGACACCACCATTTTTCTTCCCTTTGGGGGATAGTACTTATGTTGTTAATGACCATCATCATCATCATCATCATCACCACCACAGCTAAATGAACTGATAATACTTGCCTCTCACCAGGTCCCCAGTAACAAAGGCATCCACGGGATCATGAACCTCCCTCTCTCTTCCATACAGAGTTTCAAGTTCTGACGTTCTGCATAAAGCCTATAACAATTAATTACATCAGTTTTAAAACAATTACCATTGTGGTCATAGCTTTGGAAAATTATGTGGAAACTGTCAAACCAGATATACAGATGATGTGGGTTCCACATGACGTGCGGCCATAACATGGTATAACATATGAACCAGGTAGGATGGGGTGTTTAAACAAATTCTGCAGCACACAATGTGCAGAACCTTTTCCTAATGGAAACCATAGGAGGCCCAGAGGTTGGGTCTCCACAAGTAAAATGTAAAATGCTTTTCCTGTATTCTGAGGATTAATTTGATTTGTTCATAAAAAAATCCCTTCTCTTTTGTAAACTTTGGTAAGTAATTATAAAGTTTGTATGCAGGAAAGAAAATTTGTTTGTTGTCTGAAGAGGGGCATGCAACAGGTTCCATACAACACTAGTTAACTTTGATAAAATGGGCAAAAAAACCCTTTTACCTGGATGTCAATGTCAGTAAAATCCCTCTTCACACCAAGTTCCAGACTTTTAAGCTTCAGAAGTATCCCAAATGGTCTTTTTGAAGTAACTTCACCAAGAACAATGTCACCAATTTTTAAGACCTGCATTACAACATAGTAAATAGATTGACTGGTTACAAAACCATAATTGTAGGTCAGCGTGCACTACCACATTCATACTCAGTCTCTAAATGTGCTCAGTCAAACTCAAACCCAGGCTCTCAATGAGCTCAGTTAATTTCAAACCAAGGCTCTTAATGTGCTCAGTCAAACTCAAACCCAGGCTCTCAATGTGCTCAGTCAATCTCAAACCCAGGCTCCAACATGCTCAGTCAAACTCAAAAGCTAGCTCTCATTGCAGGGCTGATAACTAACTTTTCTAACTATTTGCCTGTTGGGCAAGTAGCATCTGGAAATCACTTAGTACCAGATTGAGATTTCACTCAATCCAAAACAAAACAAAACTGTAGTGTATGGGCTCCCAGTGGTACTGCCCGTAAGGCATGCTGGGAGACACGTGTGTGAGAGATCGCCATCTGGAA
>JAOBRD020643017.1:0-15219 GCA_027575215.2 Hydrozoanthus sils
GTCCCGGGGGGGGGGGGGGGGAAGGGTACTCCCTATTTTGGGGTGGTAGGTACAAATGTTGTATTTTTTAGGGGTTAAAATTGTTTAGGTCTAGTTAAAAGAAAACCAAGAGCCTGGTATTTTTTAGGGTCGAAAAACCCCAAGCTATTTGACTGCTTGTAGTCTCATGTTTTAGCAAATGTGTGTATTGATAAGAAGTCAAGACAAAAGTCCTTTGGCAAAAACTCACACACCCTTATTTATTGCATATCACGTTCAGCACAACACAAGGGGACTAAGTGCCAACCTGTTAGCTACCCAGGAAAAATTGTCAACTTTCATTTGTTATTTTTTAGAGTAATTTTAAAACTGAAAGGTATTTTTTAGGGTGGAAATTTTTTTCCCTTGGTATTTTTTCGGGTATTTTGGGGACTTTTCAGTCAGTCATCCCTACCCTCTTGACCCCAAAGTACCCTCCCCGGGGCTGATCCCCCAAACCAAATTATTGGGGGGGAGGGGGGAAGGGCAATGCCCTGGCTGCTCCCTCGGTTCTGATTGTTTGCTTCATTTAGGGTAGTCTGGGGAATTGCTTCTCCCAAAAATTTTTGAATTTTACACTTCTCGAAATGGCACAAAACAGTATATTTATCTTCAAGAACAGTGCTAATGCGTGAGAAGTATTCGTGTGAGCGAGTTTACATTGAAATGCGTGAGATTTGAGCTAGAGCTCTGTAATTATAACTTGCAAGATTTTCCCGCAAACACAGAAGATGCAGTAAGTGAAAGCAATAGTGAATAAGTATACGTTAGTCAAATGCTTTCAAAATAGTTTTCACATACTAAAACTATTTATTAAAACTGCAAAAGGATAGTGTATTGTGTTCTTCACGGGTTCACTCGCGATCGGTTTAATACAACTTGCAATTAATTCAGGTTATGCGATTAAAACCGTCAGTACTTACCAGGAAATGCCGGTAATATTCAAGAGGTTGTGCCGTTCTATTGGAAGATGTAAAGGATCGTATTTTTTTGAGCAAAGAATTGACAAATGTTGACAAGTGAGATAGAGACTCAAACAAACTTACTTGAAGTCTGCCGCCATTTTGAAAACGTGCAACATGGGGGTGTGTTATGCCGCTGACCAGAAAGAGCGTGCGTTCCCCCCTTTTTAATCATTACAATAAAAATCCATTTTATACATCGTAGTTCCTCGGTAGTATAGTGGTTAGTATCCCCGCCTGTCACGCGGGAGACCGGGGTTCAATTCCCCGCCGGGGAGAGGAACACATCTTTTTCCCCTTTCTCCGAAATCATCATACAAGTAAAATAACAAGTTGACTAAATTATT
Organism: Hydrozoanthus sils; assembly: GCA_027575215.2. Lineage (NCBI taxonomy): Eukaryota > Metazoa > Cnidaria > Anthozoa > Zoantharia > Hydrozoanthidae > Hydrozoanthus > Hydrozoanthus sils. Next base: position 1,328 of record JAOBRD020643017.1, read on the forward strand.
GACAGAGGGAATAACATTTTTCCGCAGAAATTTCAATCATGACGAGTACGAACTGGCGGACATGAAACGCCTCAGTATATAGTCTTGGTCTCACACTACTGCTACTTCCCTTCGGCATGGCGCAGTTTTTTCCTCTTTTACAAATACTTTTTCAATCTTTCATATTTTGTTTAGCTTTGTTCGTGTTGTCAGTTTTTAATTTTTGTCAGTTTAATTTGTTGTAGTGAATGTAGTTGGCTTCTGAAACTGTAGACCAAAGGAACAAATTGAAGAAGAATCGCACTATCTGCGTCTCTCAATCCGATGCACACGACGCCACAAAATTTTAAACTGTCCCTTTTGGGCGGATCTGAAGTTGCAGATTGTTGTATTCTTCTGCAGGGGGTTCCTTTTTGTAGTGAGAAACAAATCTAAACTAAGAGGGCGCCAGAAAATATCAGGGATCCAAAACTCTGAGTCTAGAATCAAATAACACTATACAAACACATGCAAAACATCTCCGACATCGAATTTTTTAACAAAACAGGGCCAAAAAGCCAAAAGAATGTGTCTCCGGGTTTATGCAAATTTGAAATGCTTTCAATGCATGTGCATTTCAGCTAGATTTGCTTAAGCCCGGTTTCCATATAAAGCGCTCCCGTCGCTGCTATATCGCGCGCCACTATCCTTGTAAGACGTGTTTGACAAAAAAAAAAAACATTTTTGAGGATTCTAGCGATATGATGCTTTCTGATGTCGCTCGATTTCTTTTATTTCTTTCACGGTAGGAAAACTTGGATCAAATAACAACTTTTGAGAATTTTTCCCTGGGAAAGGGGGTGGGGGCTTCAGACTAAGCCCGCCAGAACTAAGGTACTCTCCATACCCCTAAGGGGTTCAAGCCCAAGCATATGGCCATGTATGACCAGTACAAACCGTGAGTCCTCGATTAAGCACCGCGACGCTTGTTATAGTTTAACCGAGATTTTGGTGTGCCGATTGATTAAAAGTGCGGCGCTTACTCGGGGTGCGGCGTTTATTTAAAACAAATGCATAACATAACAAAGTGTAACATTGAGAGAATGAAGTGAGTCATGTACTAGAAACACACAAAAATTTATCACCATAATTATAAAGCAACAACATGAACACATAGCTCGGTAAAAGTAAAAATACTCGCAAACTGGCACCGCGGCACTTATTCGAGGCGTGGTGTTTATTTATTGGTGGTGCGCCGCTTATTCGGGCTGCAGCGCTTTTTTTAAAACAACGGTGCACAACAAAGCCAACGTTGAGAGAATGAAGTGAGTCACGTACTAGAAACACACAAAAATTAATTACCATAATTATAAAGCAATAACATGAACACATAGCTCAGTAAAAGTAAAAATACTCGCAAACTGGTACCGCGGCACTTATTCGAGGTGTGGTGCTTAATTATTCGGGGGGCGGCGCTTTTTCAGGGTGCGGCGCTTGTTTAAAACAAGTGTATAACAAAGTATAACGTTGAGAGAATGAAGTGAGTCACGTATTAGAAATGTACAAAAATTTATTATTATGAAGCAATAGCATGAACACATAGCTCAGTAAAGCAAAAATACTCGCAAATTAGCGCCGCGGCGATTATTCGAGGTGCAGCGCTTATTCGAGGTGCAGCGCTTACTAAGTTTGTGGGCCTACTTTCGGTCGCGCCTATTCAAGTTGCGGCGCTTATTCAAAGTGCGGCGCTTAATCGAAGTGTAGGGCTTGTTTGAGGGTTTACGGTATACGTGCCGGCTTATAAGCAAACTGTCGACAAAAGAGTACGTTCTTAAGTACCAAGAATTGAATAGCCGGTGAGGGTCGAAACAACCTACCAAATGATTAACAAGAAACAAAAAAAGCAGTACGCCACGGAGCATGTTTCAGCTTAGTTGACCAACGCGTACGCCAATTGATATTTTGGTGCCTTTCAGGGGATTCGTGCAGTCAGAAATTCCCCGCCTTGCCCGCGTACGTCCTCCTACCAAAAGTATCCCCTTCACCTTTCAGATGGTAGTTTGAATTACACATACTTTTATGACTATTTTCCTATTTTATATGTAATTTGTAAGTCCTATTGACTCAAAGATTATTTGTTCACTAAGTCAAAGGTCAGTAAAATTAGTTGTCAAGCATGCAAAATAAAAAATGGTTGTTGTTCGCTTGTAATTGGCAGAGCAGGTGCTTGCATGACACAAATTGATACAGAGTCGAATGCATTTTATAATTGAATTGTACCTGCATATATTAATGAATTTAAAACCTACCGCAGTACCAGGATCACTATCCGTCCGTACGAGAACCACAAAAAGAAAACACAGGGCTTCGAACGAACACTTTTTTTATATTCAAGAACTGATAGCAAGAGTTGGGAAATCAGTTTAATCGGTGGACAATATCAAAACCTTATCACAAAGAAGGTAAACGTAACATTTTGTGTTAGATTAAATAAACTTTGCATACTATTATAGTCAAAAAGTCACGATGATACGTTTTGAATTATGTGAGTACACCGACCACATACTGATAACATCGATACATAAATGTTTATTGTCAAGAAAATATCTTTAGAAAGTTTTCGTCGTCTAAATTTTTGCGTTCAATCCATTCTAGCCAGTGGCGTATAACAATTTACAAAGGAGCGTCGGAAGCTGTTCAATTAAAAAACTTGTTAATTTGAAAACAAAGAAAGTGAACGAACTAGAAATAATGTGAACCAATATTATTATTAAGCAAGAAGAGCCTTATTCAGAATTTCTAAGTAACAGCAACGCCCGAAAAACGAAAGCATGTCGTATAGCTTTAGCATGTAGATCTAACTGACAGGCTTTTACAGTAGATTCGAAGGGATCATTTTTGGCTCAAGTCTCGATGCTGCTAAGTGCTATTGCTGTTGTCCGCGGCCATTGTGTGCGCTAAAACAACAAGTTTGGCCTCAGTTAATTCTAATTGTTTCTGACACACCGAGTAATGATTAGATTTTATTCATGCGTCGCTTTCATTTGGGAGCCTGCAGCGAACTTATTTAATAACTTGGCTGACGGCAATAAGGGAAGAATTAGCATTGAAACTGTGGTGCTTTCAGTGAGCTCTTGAAACCAGTACTCTTAAGTTAACATGTGAGTTCAGGTTTCACTTGGAGAGAAAGACAAAACTTTACCTGTCAATCACCTACTAGCCTCCCTTCTGGTACCCGAGGGGATCGAGAAGAGAGACGGTGCGACACGCATGCAAAATTGCACGGTTTTTAACCGACAACAAATTACGCGCAATCTTGTCCTGAATGAAGAAAGCCTTCTGTGGGTTCTGAACTTTTCCAATCTGTCGAAATTAAAGACCTTATTGACGGAATAGTAAAAAGAATACATAGCACAAGTACTACAGACTAGGAAGGTGAAGTGATTCTGCCTGAGTGAGTTGTGTTTTGAAAGTAAATAAAGTCGCCAATCAGGAGGAGCGGCGCGCACAGGAAGACATGAGTTGGCTATCACACTGACAAGTACTTTTTGCTGTACTTGGTGGTTGCATTAATTGTATCTCGTTTGCTGATTGTATTTTTCTTCATTGACTGAAAAGAACAATTAGTCACTTTGTGAGAAAATAAGACACTGAAATGAGTAAACATTTATACGCGATTTCTTGCAAAAATAGCCAAAGTTGTCAATAGATCTATCAGTTTATTAAACTTTGGTGGCAATATTTGCTGAACATTGATTGGCGACATGGATTGACAGTAACATATGGTGGAAGTGTGCACCATTTTTGTAGGTATATATACGAACATATCAAGTTTCCAAATGCCCATATCTTCGTCTTACCGACTGGCTGCAAGTGCTGATCAAAAGCCATGGACATCAACCAAACGTACAAGGACCTTAAGAAATCTCGACAAAACTAAATCAAGTCAGTTAAATCTCATTACTAAAGACCACAAAGAAACTGCAAGTAGTTGTCAAGCAGACGGAGCAACTTTGTCAAAACCTGGATTTCCTTTCAAGTTCATGCAAGACTCATCTATTGCTCAGTTTCCTGAAAGCAATTGCACAGTAGAACGCGGGAGGCCACAGGATAAACGACGAAACAAAACATCACCCGCAAACTGTATTCAATCTGTTGAGACATCAAAGCACAAACCTGCTGTTCAGAGTTGTGGTGGCAACAAGTTTGCACAAAATGCACGGATTTCAAAACTTAAGCGAAAGAAAAGCTGGAGTGGCTCATTCGGTCGGCAAGATAACGAAAAAATTAATCGTGGTGATTTCACGACGAAACCAAAGAGAGAAAAAGAAGAGCTAATGGCAGTGTTAAAAGATCTAAAAGTATCCGCAAACGAAAAGGTAAAAATAGACAAACTTATCCTTCTTCGGTAAATCTAAAAAAGTGCACAGACTTGGTGATTATGATTTTTTATTTCCTTCCTGTCGGATTAATCAGGAAAAATTGCTAAGGTCCGTACTGTAAACGCCACACGCCATTCAATTCTGTACCTTGTCGCCGTAGTTTTGTTAATTTTAAAGCATATTAAACTATTGTTATTGATCGCTTAGGTTAAACTAAGAAGTTTTGTTTTCTTTAGAGTATTAAAGAATGTATTGTTTAATCTCTAGAGCTAGACTCTATAATTAAGTTGCAATTTTTATATGGGAACTGATTTTATCAAGAATCGGAAAAAATTACAGCCAAGATAATTTTTTCTTTTATTTAGTCAAGTGTCGTTCTAAGAAAACAAATATAAAACCCACGCAATGAATGGTTGAATTCAGTCTGGACTATAGTACTTTTAAATCTTTGAGAGTAATTTGCGGAACTTAATTTGCGCATATGTATGCTGTTGCCCAAATCATATCTGTAGGAGTTCATTATATACTAACGGAGTCCTGATCACCTCCCGCTTACAACCGAAAGCTTTTTATCAGTTTTATTAATAGCGATAAAGAAAGTAAACTAATAATTATTGCTCAAGCTATGGCTATTATAGCCGTACAAAAGAGAACAACAGCAACTAATTATATAATTTAAGTTAGTTGCCCTGAGGGAGCTTGGGAAGGCTCCCTGTTGATCGGCCGTCTTTTCGAGAGGTGCCAATTGCGGTATGTTTAAATAAGCAAAGCGTTATCAGGGCGTTTATTATGAGAAGCTTAGTAATCACATTGATTTATTTGAAAATGTTATTTTCTTAATATAATAGTGTTAGAGTTTTAAAAGTGTTTCAACATGCGACCGATTTGGTGAAAAAATTTCAAAAAAATGTATTGCCTCAAGACTTTTTTTAAAACTTTTTTAAAGCAGTTGATCTCAATCCTGCCATTGCATAAATCGAATGTAAGATTTTATTTTATGAGGAAATATTTCTTAAAATTTTTCTGTAATTTTTTTTTTAAAAAAGCTTCTGGTCATTTGCATCTTTTTGGCCGGTTCATCACGTGACACTCGTCGCCCGTGTTGTTTTCGACCGTCCGACAAGTTATCGACTGACGTTATCTGATGATAGAAGAAAATTTGAATGCATTATTCTTTGTCTGTGTGTTGTGCTCTGAAAATCCGTTAGGAAATGGTGAGTTGAAATTTTGTTTTCACCTGATTATAATTCTATAAAAAGCCTGGAAAGGGTGATTTAGGCTACTTACCTGTAAACGTTTTTTTCGTACAAAACTTTGAACAGACTTGCAGTCTATGTAAATCCTTCAATCATCAATGTGAAGTGTTTTGCTCGTTTATACTTTGAGCCACAAAATATAAGCTCGAAGTTTTTTAAAACTATTTACAATATAGTTGACAAGTTGGCAGTTCGATAAAGTGCGGTTTGTTATAAATTTGCATGATAAAAGTCCTCAGGCTAATTTGACCTATCAGTTTTGTGTCGAAGTCAATCACAGTAGAGACCTAGTTTACATTATCCGCGTGGCCAATCAAGCAAAAGTTCGTCTAGAGAATCGGCTTCCATGATTATATATACATAAACGAGAGTTTATCAGAAAGGAAACCGTGTTTTCCAAGACTAGTATGGCTTCAGCATACACGCTGCTTTTAAGGTAAACGAAAGTAGGACTCGAAGCGGACGATCTGAGGATCTGCGACGCTTTCTGTCGCACAGCGAGCGGTAGAGGCTTAATATATATCTACGACTTCCTTATTAACGTCCAGTTCTTTATCTTATTTAAAGGTTACATGACTTAGTAACGGAATGGATTTTTTTTAATCGACAGGAAAAACGATCAACAATTTCGACTTCATTTTTGACATAACACAAGCATTACGAGATCGTTCAATCGTTTGTCAATAAGTGAATAACTTTAAAACACGGCTTGTTGTTTTGATCTACAAGTGCTTGAAAAAAGGGAAGTCGATGGCTTTGGGATCGGTATGTTAAATCTTTATTTTTTCTCGTAATGCCAGGTGTAAATGCGTGTAAGGACGATAATAGTCTAGAGGCGCGACTCGCGCCCACTAAAAATGTCTAAATACGACTTATTTTTTGACACACGATACGACACATGAAACGACGTAAATGATAATAGACCAAAATAAATGTTATGATATCTCGATTAGTTTATTATTGTTATAAAAGTAACTTGAACGTAATAGAAAAGTCAAGTTTGACATTTATTATAGTACTTTTTTAAAAATCCAATTTGACCCTTGTTGTTTTCAGGTCGATGTACGGTTGCCCGTGCCTCCAGATGTAGTCGAACAAATTCGTCTCCACGTATTATTGGATAGAGAGGACTCTGCAACGAAACTTACTGTTGGCAAACAAGTATTTTTTGTTTTGAACAGAAAAGTTCGTGCTGGAGTGTTGAAATTTATTGGTCAGACTCATTTTAGTGATGGTGAATGGTGTGGTATTGAGTTGAGCGAGCCGTGTGGAAAAAACGATGGTTCCGTGAAAGGCGTTCGGTATTTTGATTGTGAGGAAAACTACGGAATATTTGTGCATTCTCACAAAGTTAAAGAACTGGAAGACACGGTAATAAATACATGTGTTTCATTTGACAAATTGAAAGGTACACAGTCGAATACCGAGGACTATTCTAACGGTAATTATGCAGACGTGACAGACCTTCGCTCAAACTCGCACGGAAGCGTTGGAAGTGAATTCCAAAGGCCAAACAAAAGTTCCAAGTCCAATATCATTGAGAGTTCTTTGGGAACTACTTTTCCTTTCTTAAAGAAACAGCAGCGGTTAAAATCCAGTAAGTTAGATTATGCTATGGTCATGAATATCAAAGCTGAGTTATCTTTAGATGAACGAAATTTATTGAACAGATCTCTGTCATTTCCAAAGATGTCATCTGGAAAAGTACTTCCACTTGTGTCCAGTTTGGTGGAAGATGGAGTGGATCAAATAGCAACACGTCGTGGGAGCTGTCCAAACGTTTTAGTCACCAAAAATGAACAAGGATGTCAAAATAAAGCTGATATTGTGAACCATGCAGGCCAAAACCAGCAGAATAACTGTGACAAGTTGTCAGAACAAGATGATGGTTGTAGGGAAAATGAAGATGGTAATGTCAGAGAATTACAGGAAAGATGCAAAATAGTAGTCCCTGATTTAGAAACTGAAAATAGAATACTCACCACAAATGCCAGCAAACTGGAACTTTGCACACCAGCAGACCTGAAAAAAGCTGTCTCGTTAAATAGCTGTTTTACAAAATTGACAAACTTTATCTCAGAACAAAATGTTGCAAGAAAAACTACAGACAGGTCGTCTAAACTGTCTGAAAATTTTCTCCAGGGAAAATGTTGTAGCTGCCCTAGTTTGATCCCATTAGCTCAAACTTCCAAACCAATTAAAAGATACTTTAATTCAGGTAATCGAGAAAATATTTCTGAAAAAATTAGTGACTTCTATCATGAGGCTACAAAGCAATATGTTGATGAGTTGGAGAGTGAAAAAGAGGGCACACTTTGTCCATTTGCAAGCCGAGAAACTGGGGCTAAACTGGGAGTCCAATCCAATATTCCACCTCTGTATCTATGGCAACCATCAGGGAAGTCCCTTTCACTTCCTAAGTTAAATGTTGAGAGCTCAGAGAATGTGTACTTGGAGAGTTTAAGTGCCTTCCACGACAGCAAAACATCCAGTTGGCCAGATATTGTCAGGGTGAAAAAAATTCCACAAATCACCTATAGAAGCACAGACGATGAAGATGATAACTTCTCTGTTTTTCCATCAAAAGCAATGGCATACAGTGCAGAAGATGACATTAATGAAAACTTCAGTAATTATCAAAACCTACACCAAACAACAGCACAGTTGGAAACAGAACATCTTTGTTTGACATTTGAAGAAAAAATGTATACTAAGTGTTGCAATGTTAGAGGTCAGGGGTCAAACATTGACAAATGTATCCCAGAGGATGGAATAATTAGTAAATTGTCAGTTACAAGTAATTCATCTGGCTTGAGTTCAAGAGAATCTCTGTGTTCTGAGGAGAGAGATACACATGTAAATGAAAGGGATACTAGAGGTAAACCATCTCAAATAAAGAAAACATTTGCAAAGGGAGGAGGTACAGCATGGAAAGGAACAAATATTTCTAGAATTAAGCCATGTGTTGTAAAAACATCTTTAGCAAAGAAAGAAACTGTATCAACACTACCCGTGCAGGTAAAGAATGACATTAAAAGCAAGGGAACTGAACAAAACCAACAAGTTATCAGAACTGGACCTGTGAAGGCAAATGCAAATATTAAGTATCAACTTACAACGTCAGCAATTCTAGCACCGCCAAAGGCTGAAGAATCTTGCAATGTGAAACAAAAACCCACAACATCAGATTCTCAAAGTTTTGTAGCTACTGAGCAACCAAAAATGTCACACATCCCACACTTAATGAGAAAGACAACACAGAGCTTGAGCCAGTCTTCATCAGAGGAAAACAAGCTTCAGTCACCAAAGCTAAATAAGAGAAACTCAAGAGATGAGAAGAAAACTCTTGTTACAAAACTAAACACACTAATGCCTTCAGGGAACAAACCCTCTCTTATTCAAAAACACATTTCTGCTTCTTCTAAAGTAGCCAAACCAGAACTTCAGAAGCCTTCTATTAAGACAGCTGCAGCACAAAACCAAAAAGGGTTTCCAAAGGGGGCTGGCACTAAGGCTATCTCCCAGATGCCCAAACTACCAGCAACACAAAAGGTTGTCAAACCATTTTCCCTTCAAGGTTGTAAAGAACAGCCAAAACGAAAAACAGAAAAAGAGGCTATTGCTCGAAAACCTTCTGTTGGCAAACAGGGAACTTCTGCTTCAGGTGTGGAAAAGGATAAGGCTGGTCTGAAATCCACATCTTCTGGGTCAATTGGGAAGGTGACAGCTAAACACAAACCTCAGGCTACAAGTGCTGCTACCCCAAAGGGAGTGTCTAGTTCCTCAAGGGTGCCAAAAGCTGTACCTGGAAAGAAGACTGCATCAGTTCCTGTCAAAGGTTTGAATCAAAACTTTAGAAACTTTGTGTTACCGGTATGTATACTAGCTTATCGTTCATGTGGTGTGGGTTATTAGATCATGCACCATTGGAGCCTGGGTCTAGTGCAAAAGCGATGTAAATGACTTTTGATCAAGTACTCTCCACATTATCCCTGTTATTCTATTCTTCATAACTTTTTGAAGAATTTAGCATTTCATACAAAGTCACTTTGTTTTTGCACAAGACTATTCAACTGTGAAACTTGAATACACAAGAGTTCTGATTTGTGGGACATCTACAGTACATGTTTGTAATGATTTAGCAATTTATTATACTTTGAATAAATTAATGAGTTATATGATTTAACTGACTTTAGTCATAAAACAAGTTTTAGTATACAATTTTGCAATCCAGCATGATATAAAAACTGTCAGAGTGAATTGAAAAATCATTGATAAAAGATTAATAGCTCAGGAATTGAATTTAAGAACAAGAATGACACAGTGCCAGTTATAAATGTCATGATTACAAGTCATAGTAACTGGGAAAGTTCATTCTGTTGCTCAACTCAGTTGATATAATACCTTTACACACTACAAATTCAAGCTAATAATTAAAAATCTATGTGCAAACTGACGAGGTCTGAATAGATGAAACTAGTTTTTATGTTATAATGATTATATGTCGAAGATTATTAATTATTAGCTTGAATTTTTAGTGTGTAAAGGTATTATATCAACTGAGTTAAGCAACAGAATGAATTTTAGCAAAACCTTTATGGCGAAAATCGAACTAATAGCTGGAGTAAATGGAAAGAGAATGCTAAAGAAACCTAAGTAATGAGAGATCCTCCTCAAAACTATTCAAGGTAAAAGATACAAAATAAATATGTATGTACAGTAAGTTAATAAACAAATGGAAGGGCCTAGTGCAAGTATGATGTACAGACTTTTTGTAGGAAATGCTTACAGACTGTACGGTTCTCCCAATGGTTACAAACAGATAACAGGAATGGAGAGTTGATAATTACGTCAAAAGTCACTTACATAGTTTTTGCACTAGGCCCTTTGTTTAAGTTACATATTTGTGCCTCACCTGTGGATGTGGCTGAGTATAGATTTAGCATAAAATTAAATTATTTATAATAAGATTATAAACTTAAAATAGATATTGTTGTCACAATACTGAAACCAACCTACTTTGGTCTTATCAAAATAAAATGTTTTGTAGATCTCTTGAGGCTTACAATTAAGGGTTTTCTAAAATCTTTCTTTAGATTGTATTGGTTTTGTTGCTAAACAACTGACAGCAATTTCAGGCACTTCTAGAGAATAAGCAAATTTATGGTATTTTTTGGTTGAAAAATATGATTATTTATTAATGAAGTCACTACAATGGTTTTTGAAGCCATAAGGCAAACTTATAATATTTTTTCCCATTGTACATAATAATTAGTTTTACTAGATTATAGAATCTAATATTAAGTAGTTCAATGTTAAATGCAGTAAGTACTGTGGACAAAATTGTTGCTTCTCCCACAAAATGAGTACTAGGTAATTAAAGTTTAATGAAAAGCATTAGGCAAACTATTAATTATTGAATGACAAAGTATACATACTGATCCCAGATTCACTTTTAAAGACAAATTTAGCCAGCGTGAATATCATCTCAAATGGCTGAATAGCTTGTGATGTCAATATAATTATTGTTTACAAGCACTCAATCAAATAAGTTTATTCATTTTTTGTTTAATAGATTTCCTATGGAGATTTTGGCCAACTTTTGTTTGCAGTGCATGGTTGCTGAATATTTTACTCAAGATTTTGACTACCAACTCTTTAATTTAGAGATCATAGCCAATTTGGTGGCACTTGCTATAAATTATTTTAATTTGGAAATTTAGTGATTTCTTTAGGTTCTTCAAGAAGTATTTCAATCTAATTAAATTAATATTTTTGATTTTTTTTGGGATAGCTTGTTTTGTCATATTTATCATCAAAACTGTAAGCTTCCTTGGTTTTGCATTATAAATTATTCAACCTTTCTCCATTAACACAGGATATTGTCTTTGATAAGAAACTCTTTCTCATAATTCTCAGCTACTTTTTGTTCCATGTAGATTCTGAACATGAAAGATATTGTTTCTTTGTGGACAACATGCTTTTTGACTGAAAAGGAGAGAGCTCTTTTTTTGAAAACTGCTTATAAGAACTGTTCAGGTACATTTCATAGATAAACTTTTAAACTTGATTAACTCCATATTTTTATTTTTATTTATATAAATAGAACTTATATATAAGAAGTAAATGATTGCAAATAAACAACTAGCATAATCCTTTGTCATATTATTTTTTACACTTAAATATGTGTTTTAACAATTTTTAAGTAGAAATCCAGCGTCCTCTTCCTTGTGTTTTTTATTTTATGTTTAGCTGCTTAGATTATTCAAAACCTTTCTTCAGAAATTAAATCTTAATTGATTTTGGATAATATGGCAAGTGAATTTTTTTGTACATAGACAGTTTGAATGCAATTATTGTACATGTATCTTAACAACAGATGATAAATTTTCTGTTGTACTCTTTTAGGAAATGATAAGAAAATAAAATTGACTCAGGATGGTAAACCAAGTACTTCTGCTGCTAAGCCTCTAGCAAGAACAGCAACAAAGCAAATTGGAAAACCGTCAAGTGTTTCAAAACAGTCTTCAAAACTCCGTCCACCCAGTAAGGTTGTTCAGCCTAGTGAGTCTGCCTCTGTAGCAAGTTCAGATGGAGTAGACTTCATATCAGGGCTTGAGTCCGATTTAGAATGTGCCTCTGTGAACACTGATTTATCTGAGGACATTCAAGGGTTGCTTCTTGCTCACAGCATTTCCCCAGAACCAGAAGACCGTGATTTTAACAAGGAATTCCCATTCTTGGATCATAGCAATGCAGAAAATAATTTAAATATAGAAACAAACAATGCAGTGAAGTCTTTTCCATGGTCAAAAGTTGTTGCAGCACCAGATATCCTGAGTGAGATTTCAACACAGCTAAGTTCTGTTGGTGTGCAGACAGAAAGTGAAGATGATTCAAAACTTCTGAGCGACCTTCAGAACAGAGCAAAATGTATGGAGGAGTTGTTCAAGAGAAAGAAAGAAGAATGCATAAAACTGGATGAAGAGCTAGATTACAGAAACTGGGAACTTATTGGAATTGCAATTTTGGTTGAGACTTTTCTGACAAAGGTAAATTTCAGTTGTAGTTGAGCAGCTTGCCCCCCCCCCCAATTCTTAGACTAAATACAATTTTTTTGGTTCACATTCAGTCTAGGAAATTGTCACCAAAAATTATTAAACTTGACCCACCCAATATTTTCAAAATACCCCCAGAATACTCAAAAAAGATATATTATATAGCGGGTATGGTTTTCCAAAAACTTGCTCCATCAGCACTCACTAAAATCTCTGTGGCCCCCCAATCAGTACGAGTTTCCACTGGCCCCACTTGAGACTGAAGAAGTGTAAAACAACATCTGTGAAAGAAATAGGCTTTGATGATAGTTAAGAATAATTATTAAATAAAAGATGTAGTCTTGTTTCTAACTAGCAAGATTCATTTTTGCTATACACCCATTACAGCAGGACAATGCTAGACAAGTGTAGAGAGGCAGAAACAGAAATGATCATGAGACAGAAGGAAAGCAGTTAACAGGTAGAACTGTGTAAAATATAGTTTTTATCAGCAGGAATAATTAGTCAGAGTGTGTGCAGGTTGTAGCTTTGTAAGCACTTTTTTAAGTGCAGTTAGTGGACACAATTTAAGTATTACTAAACACATATAGACTAAAAGCAAGTAACAATTTCATTTGGAAAAAAATGGTATGTTTCTTTCCAAGTCCTCATAGATAGTTTGGTTTTTACAAAACTTCTTCTACACTAAAGTAACCAAAATAAATTTTTATGATACTTTGGCCAATATTTACAGTTTCAATTTTTAGTTAAAAAAAAACTGTATTCCCGGCTAAAGTTAATAATAGTCTTAATGAGAGCACCATGGTGAGTAGGGTTCTGGAGTATATATGTGATCAGGGTATTTCAAATACCACTTTTATTATATTTTATTTAATATTTAAATGTTATTATCATCAGTGATGCTTAAGATGTGTTTACCAGCTGTGCATACTGTGATTTATATGACACAATCTGATGTTTTATCAAACCTCTTTAATGATCTCTTACAGCTGCAGCACACTGCCAAACAAGTTGGTCATTTGGAGAAAAAAAATAGTTCTACTGAAGATGAGCTGAAGAGAGTCACTGAAAAATGCTGTAAGTTACTGCCAATCTATACTATTATAATCAATCATGATATTTTTTTTGAATAACCATAAAAAAAAGTTACAGAAACTAGCTAAGAGAATGTTGTATAAAACAGCAGCATATGCATACATGTATGGTACATGCACATTAGTGTATACAGCTGAGGGGTT
>JAOBRD020643124.1:0-15216 GCA_027575215.2 Hydrozoanthus sils
AACTCAGCTTTTTTGCAATAGAATTGACTAAACAGATGTGTATTTGTAGTGAACGATCAATATCTAATTGTTTTGAACACGAGCATGATTTAACAAATCAACCAAATAATAAAATTGTTTTTGGTAATGTCTGAATGACATCATATCTACCTCTAAAAAGTAGTTTCAGTGAATATTTTCTTTGCTGCGAGAAAGCTAAGGACTATATGGAGTCCCTTGTCTTTAAAAATGAAGGCTTGTTTGTAATATCTCCGGGCGCCCATGTTTGATTGATATATGTACATTTCCTTGAATTAATGCCCGAGTACACCCAAAGCGCGTTTTGCATGTGGCCACTTTTTCTCATGTTTCGTACGATATCTCCTTCCGTGATTTGAATCTACGAAATCGCATCGCTTATAACACAGATTCAGCTTGAATATTTTAAGATTTTTCTGTGGGTGAGTTTTGAGTTGATTTTATTTTTTGAGATTGGTAGTAGTTTTAAAGAGAATTTTTAATATGGTGATTATTTGGGAAGTTTAAAAAATAATTTGAAGTTAATATTTGATGTAAATTCGCCAAACCGTCCTCAAACTAAAGCTGTACAATACTAGTCCCTCTCGAGGAGGAACTGTTTGCTGATTTTACCCCAAATTCTTCTTATTCATATATATTTTAAACTTTCTCACTATCCAAAAGAGTTTGGATGTACTCCCGCTTTAAGAGTTGCTTTATCGAAACCATCGACCAATCACAAAACAATTTTTCTCTGACAAGTATTTCCTTGGTTTATTAAGGATTTGGGGAGGAAAAAGAGAAAAGTAACTCTACCGTCCATTTACATTAAAAACTGTTTACATCTGTTTCGTTAGACTCTCAGACAAGAATGCAAGGGACTGGGTACTAACACCAGACCCAAATGCAAAGGACTAGGCACTAAACACCCGAAGATTCTAATTAAATTATCTCATATGAAAGAAATTAAAGTTACAATAACAACAAAGAACTAACAAATTCGTTTCATAAGAAAAAGCTTAAATGGTATTTTTAAACTATTTTGTTCACGATTTCACTTCATACTAAGGCTTGGCGCTGTATTAATAGACATTGCTTCTTGTCTTTCTGAACATTTCTTGTTTTGAAAAATTTATCTCAACCTTTTTCACTTTTCGCAAGATAAAGGAGACGGTAAAAGTAAGGGATTTAGCTCTTATTCAAGTTAGCTTTGGATAGTGGTCCTAGAGAATAGGTTCCGACCATGTGTGGCGCACATGTAAAATATAGTCTCAACTGGTGCTGGTATAAACTGCGGCTGCGCAGTCCGGTTCTGAAATTAATTTGCTAGTTTAAAAACTTTAAACATTATTTCCAAACCAAGAAAGGGTTGGACTGACACAAAGACTGGTACAAACTGTTTGCGTAGATTGTTGATCTGAAAAAAACTTATTTCTTCGATTCCCTTCTTCCAGACCACCGGATCTTAATTACATCGGATTCGGTTGCTTGCGTTTCTCGCTTAGCACAAACAAGATGACAAAATTTCAAACAACAAACTTTCAAACCGAATGAGGTGCTTTAAAATTGATTAAGCTACTTTCTACTTGAAAGACGGCAGTGTGTTCCTAAATCATAATCATAAATATATCCCATCAAAAAATGCACGTGGCATTAACTAGTTTGTAAACAGAAAAACAAAACTCGACCTATCAATATTCGCGGCACGAGTCAAAATGATAGCCCGCAGTAAAATTTCTAAGTAGTCAATTTTCTAGAATTTCCCGTAAGCATTTGCTATTTTTTATGTTCCAAGCTTTTAATTTTCATTTGTTTCGACGGTGCATCACAGATACTCCTTAAAAGTTATCATAAGAGGTTTAAAAACTATTTTTAAAATGAGGTAATTGCTTCAGTGATTCAGCTGTTGTCCCCCGCTGGGGCGAAAGCGTTGGAGAATCTGTAACGCGCGATCAAGATTTTAACTTTCTGGTTAATATCTCTAACTTCCACCGACGTCAGTGAAACTAAACGTGTTCCGTGTTATACATATTTCAATTTCATTGAGAGGGTTTCATTGTTTAATGTAAATTTAGTTTTTCCTTTTCAAATAATCACTAACGGTGAAATAACGTAAACAACGTAGATATTTTGTTCACGGGTAAACTTTCTACTGACAACCAGCCCTCGGTTTGAGAAGAGAAATTATTTCAGTTTGATGCTGCGTATTAATCGACAAAAAAGTCGTCACAAAATAAACTGATTTTGAAGCTATTTAACCACTGAGCATGTATATAAGACATTGATCGCCAAATCAATGATCGGAGCACGTGTAGCAAATGTTTGTCTTAACAATACTCTCATTTATTTGCAAAGCTCTCAGTTCAGTGAAAGACTAATTTTTTAGACTCGTGCCTTACTGTAACAATTAATGGGAAAAGTAATTATAACGCTAAGATCATTAGCCAATTTTAATCATTCGGATACAGAGCTACTGGCATAATTACGTTTCAATCAGAAGGAAAATTGGTATCGTCTTTATAATGACAGTGTGTACCCTGACTACCCTTTGTAGATCATTTTTTTGGCTGTGTATCGAACAGGTACTCCATGCGTTCGAAACTAAATTAGTGTTTCTGTCAAATTATTTCCGAAAGACTTGCAAATTAGCAAAGCAAAAATATACCGGACAATTTCTCAACAAACCTTTTGTTTAAACTTGTTCTCAAAGGATGCTCAAGATGTTACCGAAAACAGCCCGCTTTTGAAATGGCGTTAAGTTACAGTTGCATTTCAATTGTTCACAACAATACTGTCTTAATTTAAAGTATCTGCCTTGAGACCTATGTCCTGACTGTTAATTGTAAATGCGTTCTCGTCAGGTTTTTACACTTTATAATTTTTAGTTAGTTCTTTTAATGTTTTGTTTGGCTACAAACGAAACAAAGCGGACAGAATTTATCCACGTGGGCCGGCTTGTGCCTCCAGATCACATGATCTACCTATTGTCTTGTGGCACGCGAACTTTATTCATGTCAGCCTCATCACATAAACATATGTCCACCAGCGTGGAACAAGTTTGGCACACGACAATTCTAAGGTGCTGAAAACAAATAGGTTGGCACTAATTACTAAGTGATGCCAACGATTCTACAACAAAGGTCCGCAAAAGTTAACAATGCTAAAACGATTTACTTATGGTAATTTATACTAATTACTCAACCGCACCATGCTTTCACGGCCATTCGTTACAAATACCTCGACTCCCCCACTTGCATTCAGAATCATTCATTCGCTCTGCTGAGAGGAGGTTACAACGCACACGAAGAGAGAGAGCTTTCTGGTTTGATCAAAGAAGAATTATGAAGGAAACTGGAGATGATTACAAGTACCTTTTCAAAGTTTTACTGGTTGGCGATTGCGGAGTCGGCAAGACATCGCTTATTCGACGATTCACGAAGGGGTATTTCAGTGAAACACAGACTTCAACAATTGGGGTTGATTTTGGAATGAAAACCCTTGATGTACACGGCGACAAAGTGAAGTTACAGTGCTGGGACACAGCTGGTCAGGAAAAATTTAGATCTTTGACTCAAAGTTATTATAGAAATGCTGACGCTGTTATTCTTGTCTTCGATATTACAAAGAAAGGAACATTCGCTAGTATTCCCCAATGGCTTTCTGACGTTCACCGTTATACGAGCAACAGAAACATTGTAAAAGTTTTAGTGGGAAACAAAACAGACTTGAAAGGGAACGTACGTATGGTAAATACCAGATCTGCAGCTAACTTGGCCGAGTTCGAGGACTTGCTCTATCTCGAAACTTCTGCTAAATGGGACGATAATGTTGAAATGCTGTTCACGGAACTTGCAGAACAGCTGAGAGAAAACGCAAAAAACAAGAATCGATATCTGAATAGCAGCTGTTGTTTTGGCAGCAAAGGCGAGTTTGTGGCTTCAAATCTTATAACTCTCGGAAGCCAACTTCCTTTGAAAGGACCTACGTCGTGCTGTCGAGTTTAGAATTGAATGAGAATTATTTCTTTCATGCAAAGAACAACTTATATTGCTCAGACATGTCCTTCCGTTTGGCGGAAAACAGAGCTGAAGACAGCGACAAACCGCACCCTGAATTTTTTCCCGAAAGGAAACAATCTTCGTCGTATTGTTGAATTTCAAATCCTCACGCTTTTGTAAATAATACAAACCTATAAAGTCAAATTGTAAAAAGAAATTGTATATTATTGAATGACCTCTAAGAAATGAAAGACAGATTTTATTTATTGTATAAATTAAGACACAGCGACCGGAGTCAGCTGTGGCTGTGATGAACGCATGCCGTTGTACATGGGCGGAATTAATTTACAAAATAAAATATCTTTGTTATGTTTGAAATTTGTCGTGTTGTTTACAATGTAAGGATTTAAAACGAAAAAGCTCGTAAAGTGCTCAACTCCATTCATGACTATACCAAAAACTCATCAATTGAGATCGTTTGCCGAGCACAATGAAGACGGCACGTGTCTTTAGACAGAGCACACTCTTTCAGTTTGTCGCCAGTTTTATGCAAATAACTCGCGATCCTTTGTCAATTGTCTATGAGCGTTTTCTGTCAAAGCCTTTTGTTCTTGGTCTGTCGTGTTCAAAAAACCGTTGGTCCATATAGAATGTTTGTTACTTTCAATTTTTTAAACAAAGCAATTGAAACTCGTATACGGAGTAACTATTTGACTGCCTTCAGTCCCCACGAATGAAAGTAACACATCGCTAAATCGCAGTCCCCCCCTTTTTTTAAAAGTGTTAGCCAGAATTTCGCTTTCTTTTTCATTTGATCTATTTGTTTGCCACCCAACCTAGAACAAAGAAGAAAAAACACGACTTTCGTCGACAACTGAATAAGATGAATTAATATTCAAACAGTCTAAGCGCTCATCAATGCAATTTTTTGAAATGTGTATTGAATATTGATGCATTCTGTTTAGTTCTTTCTCGAAACAGCTTGTTATGAAAATCAGAGAGATCATATAAGCACAAAGATTTTAAAGAAAGCAGTTGGCGTGTTTAGTCTATTTCTCGACAAGAAACATATTGATTTTTTTAATCTTCAAGTTTTTAAAATCGTTGTTGATTAGTAATCCATTTCGCTATTCAGTTGGCTTCTCTAATTTTGATAGCAAGCTGTTTTCCCTGAACAGGTATAAAAATGGAAAGCTTTTACACACACTATGTGATTGTCGTATGTGCTCTGACAAAATCTTTTAGGCTCTTAACCTATCACCGTCAAATTTTGTTAATTGAAAATCTTTTCTCAAAGTCCTCAAACGTATATTGTGAATTATTTAAAACTGAAAATCTGCATTTCCATTACTATAGAGTCTAAATGCCCATCTTGCTTATCTCACGATTTGTCAAGTGGTTTTTCTCAGTTCCTTTTTGCCTCTTGGCATTCTTAGTTCAATCAACAATTTAGCTAGCCTTAGCACACAGGTATACTCATTTCAATGTTTTAATTTACATGCTCTCCAGCTGAAGTTAGGAATAATATTATTATTTATAATTATAGGTTGCAAACAAGTGTTTTTCGTAAGCACATTTTACCACGCCGAAAACCAAAAGATTTGAAAAGTGAGCCTCACGAAATGAAAGATTAAATGTCCGTTCCAGTCAAGCTGGTTTCCATTTTTTACTGACTATTCATGTTTTGCCAAAGGAATTGCTGGTTGATCAACACACACTGTTGTTGGCCTATTATTATTCCATTACTCCCAATCTTTTATTCGCGCAACGAAATGACAGATAAAACTGAACCATGTCAGCAAAATCTGCCATCAGTACCTAATATCTATAACTTTATATACCTTGTCCTTCAGTTCAGCGCTTGAAAGATCTTTTTCACCTTAAAGTGACATTTTGAGTGTTTCACTCGTTTTGTTTTCGATCTGTTGTGAAATTTTCCAAGACTCTTGACCCAAACTCATGCGTCAGAGTGTTTTAAGGAAAGAACTGAACAAACTTTTGAGAAAGTTATTATCTTCAGTAGATTTCATGCACTGGATTAGCAAATTGTTATATCAAAATTGGGGATCGCTTCAACGACTCTCTACAGCATTGAAGTTTATTGTCTTACAGAACACGTATAATTGTTTAGGAAAAAGAAAGTTTGCAAGGAAGCTATTAGGAATTACTCTAATCGCGCCCATGCAGTGCCGCAGTGCCGTTTATTAGCATTTCCAAATGACTCTCTCGGGCGACTAACACAAGAGCACTTGCTTATAATAGCCGTCTTCGTCATTGCCAACAGGTCCGTTTCTTGCTTAAGGAAATAGTGGCTCGTCAATTGAATTTATTGCCTTTGTCTTCTTGCTTTACATATGCGCCTCCAAACGATAGCTATTAAAGTTATTAACTTCTTCATTAATAAAGGGCTTGCAAATTGAAAGAACACTGCTCTGGACCAACGCTCCAGAAAATCCGGAGCCTCTATTATGAAACGGAAATACTTCTATTACGCTTTAAAAGGTTTTTCAAATCAAGGTTCTCGCTTTTATTTATCAATAAAAGAAATGATTTATTTTGAAGTAAGTCCAACACTTAAAACACTAAAAATATATAAAATTCCACTTGGCTTTAAGTCACGGAAGACTTTCTAGAAATCTGTCTTACACAGTTGTCTTTTCAACAAGATTTCTTTCTTCTTTTATTGCGTTTGTTATTAGACAAATTTTTTTTTATCAAGAGTCAAGGGACCGACGGGTCAAGTATGTTAAAGTTTTCATGCTTATTCCAGTTATTAACCTTTGGTGCGGCTTTCTTTCTTAACTTAAATCTCATGTTCTCATTGAGCTTTTGAATAAGTTTTGTTACAGCTACAAACTGCTTCACAAAATTTCCATTACCAAAACTAAATGAATAAATTTTTCAGTTTGTATCGTTCAGAACGTGAATAAGTGATTGCCGAAGACTGAAGTATTACAAATTATTTATAAGTTGCTGTATGTCGATTACTTTTACAATCATGCATACGTTAATCAATACTAGCTGTCTAAATTGTGATAAAGATCGTCCAGTAATATTCACAAATAAAGTTATATTTTCAGGCTGTACTGCGTTGAAAAAAAGCATGAAGTTGTTTAGTTAACTTCGTTGAAATGTTTTGAAGCATAAGTAGTCTGTGTAAACGGTTAGCAATAAAAACAAAGGGGTTCCAGCAACAAGTAAAGACCGATTTAAATTCAGTAATATTGGTGGTTGGTCAATTGAGGTTGACCTCAAAATACCCACGGGGAATCTATTCTGTACTGAACGTGACACTAATTTGCATTTTCATCCGCATTGAAACGTTTTACTAACTTCTGTTTTCATTTAACCTTAAATTGATATGAATCTTTAGCGCTCAAATCAGCGTTCTTTTTTCGTCTTCCCTGAAATTGATTGCTCGAAAACGCTGATTGCTTTACGGCTCGGACTAACGCCTGGTTTGAGTTCAATTTTTAGCATTGTCAGAACTTTTTTTCTAAACAGCTGATTTTTGATGGTTATTTGTATTTAGTTGACTTTCGAAGGGACAAAATATCTTGGGGGCTCATAGCTGGAAACTAAAAGCATACGGCAAATTCACTGTCAAGCTCGTGCATGAAAACTCAAATAAAACGCTAGTTTTATAATTTGCTGAATGTACTTTAGCAGAGCAGTCTCCTGGGTTCTTGGCTGGATGCTGTTTCAGCTGGTCTGTGTGGAATTTAAACTTTTTCCTGTTTCAATTCATTCTCTTCAGTATCTTTTATGATGGCGGACATTCTATGAAGTTAGTGCTTTCCTGTTTTAATAGCCCATGTTCAAATATGATACACAGCCGGATTACGCAGACTATTTCTTCTTTTCCGTGACTTCACACTCGAAAGCTTGTGTTCATTTTAGCAAACCATTTATAAAGAAACTTTAGTGTGGTCAAAAACTAAGGGATCCAAAATAGTTTAACCTCAAGCTATTTATTCTTTCCCCCTAATCCAGCTTTTACTTTTAAAATAATTGTCATAATTACTGCGCTAATGTGCTGTGTTTGTTTATTGATGAGGTCAACTCGGGGAGAAAAATTTTAGTTAAAATTGAAATGATAATGCAATTTGAATAAATAACGACGAACTTTACCCCTAGCTATTTATCAGACCTTGTGGAACCCGACTTGGGTGGGATTTTATTTTATCAGTCACGATCACCCGGGTCCACTGAAATGTTGAATTCTTGAGAAAAGGCCTGTTACGTAAGGATGCATCGAGTGTATTTTCGCTGTGTCTAAACATGGCCGGCCAGGGTCTTCAAATTACTAAAATGGCCGGTAGTCGAACTTTTTCCAATAAATATTCTAGAAATCTACGAGTATTTATCATCTGTTTGTAATAATCACCAAACGCTTCTTTTGGCTACAGATAGTGCAATATAGTTTTATTTCACTGTTTTGTGCCTTCGATAGTAACATGTATGAATTTATTCAGGGCTTTCATGTTCAGGCACCATTTTTGCAATTAAGAACAACAGATGTCAATTTTTTCTATAACTCAGTAAAAGTTTAATTGAGCGATAATTTGTTGAAGCCGAAGAGTTCGACTGCCGGCCGTTTAATAATTTGAAGTCGACATTGGCCGACTGCCGGCTATTTTAGACATACAAACTCGCCTCGTAGGTCATACACAAGGAAACGTCTATATTCTCCGTCGCTTGATAATGTTTTCGTTGAATAGGGGAAAGTTTACCAAATTTACTGATGGATTTTGCTGGCTCGTCCTTCACACAGCACTTTAAAATTAGATTCTAATTGGAATGGTTGTTTTGCTTGTTAGGCCACGGTTTCAAACGACATGTGCTAACTCCGCTCTGGCATGCACGAGGTAAGCGACCCGTCTGAAGCAAACCTCAAGAGTCGTGTAACACGGGTCAGGTCGTCGTGGTTTCATTTTAAACACCGTGCTGAAGTCGGATTTTCTTAGTCCAGACGAGTTAATTTGCGATGACAGTAAAGTACTTTACAGAAGAGCGACTTTTGTTTGTTAAGATGTGGGGGCCCACGTATGGGCCTTCAAAAATTGCACTGCCGTCTGTATTTCAAGACGTCAGGCGGGGTATTGGGAAAAGTTTTCAATTAGCAATAACCGCGTCTCGGATGAACCTCATTGACTACGGTAATGCCACTGCGCAAAGCTGAGCTTAGAAAATTAGTGAAGCATTCTTGTACTCTCTTTGTTTCCATTTTGAATGTGGGATGCAGTTTTCAATCCTAACACAACTACAGCTTCTGATTTTTCTCTCTTGAAAACCAACCTAACCGCTTATTTTGAAACAAAGATTGCTCTGATGTTACTGAAAAGATCAGAGTGTTATTTATTTTTAATAAAAGAGAAAAAAGTAGCCGTACAATCTGAGCATGCTCAAACATGTTTTCTTTACGCATAATAATTAACACGCTTGAAAGGTCAAAAAAAGTTGTCCACTTGTTCTTGATAGCCAGAAAAACAGCATAAACAAACGCCACTTGTAGCCTTTAGAACTTTTATCACAAAAATATAGATACGGTAACAAATATTTCTTTTTCAAAATGAAGTAACCTCAGCTACAGTGTCCGAACAAAAATATCATCCCACATCTACGAAAGCAATAGTAAATCTTAAACTCAACATCTAGACTTTTCTAAGATTGGAAGTAATTGGTCATTTTCTTTTAAATTTCTCGAGACTCGGGCAGGACTGCCGTAAGGTGGACTTGCCCCCCATGTAATAACAACTGAAATTAAGAAATCGCAGATGAGGTGAGTTTTTGCGGGTTTTTTTAATGATAGTGATAGTGCCACTTTCTTGTGTCAATGTCAAAATAAAAGCTGAAGCTAAAATTTGACGTTTCGACGGAATCAAGTCAATATCAAGACCTGTGTCAGATTTAAAAACGACTTTTAAAATCGCGAAGCGAAATATAAACAACTACTGCGATCCATGTTATATAATTATGAATTAAGAAAGGAAAAAACAAACAGGGCGGGATAGCCTAAGCTAAACAGCTAAATCCTTTCTCGAGCCTACTGACCCATTAGGTCGGCGCTTGTCTCCGGTTTCCATAGTGTTAAGCGGATGAGAGTCTTTGACTCCCCCTGGACAGGACAATTATCTGTCACAGGTTAGCTCCCAGCAGAACTGGTACTCGTTTATACAGCTGAGTCGACTGGAACAAAGTCGGGTAAAGTGTCTTGTTCAAGGACACAACACTATGGTCTGGCCGGGGCTCGAACTCGCGACCTTAGGATTACGAGCCGAACCGTAAGACTCTTGACCCAAACTCATGCGTCAGAGTGTGTTATTGGAAAGAAGTGAACAAACTGTTGAGAAAATTATCTTCAGTAGATTTCATGCACTAGATTGGGATAGCCAAAAGTACAGCACAAAGAAACGCCACGTGTAAGCTTTAGTACTTTTAAGATAAAACAAAATGCCTCGTCCTAAACTAATTTCTGATTTCAACACTACAGTTCTTAGTCTCGTGTAAGTGTCTGAGCAAAAATATCATACCACATCTACAAGAATAATCGGCACTATTAAATCAAAAATCTAGATATTCAAAGATTCAAAGTAATTGGTCATTTTCTTTTAAATTTCTCGAGACTCGGGCAGGACTGCCGTAAGGTAGACTTGCCCCCCAAGAAACAATCAAATACAAAAGTCCTTTCGACTTCTAGTTTTGGGTTGTTCAAAGGCTGGTCAACTTTAACCCTTGGTTAAGCCAAAATTCAAGCAAGAACTTCTTCTCTAGGAAAGATTTACAGTTCATATCAAATACTGTTTAGATTTTCCTCAGAAAAAAACTGGTCAATTCCAAAGTTACAACTGTAAGGTCAAAAACAAGAAAGAAGGGTAAAAATTAAACCCTGGGTTAGTGATTTGGCATTTGAACAACTGGAACCAGAATAATACGAAGACGTATATTGGTATTGAACAAATTGAACGTATTCAGTGAACGTTTTGTGTGGATTTTGTTAATATATATAGCGATATTAGTCATTTTCAAGATAAAAAATGATGCTAAAAATTGAGGTTTTGACATCACAACACAAAGTTAATTGTTATTATCACAGATACGTATCAGTTAAACCGCAAAGCGAAATATAAACAACTACTGTAATTTATGTGCATATAGTTATGGATAAAGAAACTGAAAGGAAAACAAACAATAGCAACTGGCCAAAACAATGATGAGTGTCAAACAATTCGGTCAGATAATGATAGAGTCTGATTGCCGAAGCCTTTATAATTGTGATGTAAAGCAAGGCAGTTTAAGCCATTCTTGCACAGCCCTCATTGCTAATTTCGTTAGCTAACACCGTAAATCCTCGGCGCTTGTTACTTTCACGGAGATTTTGGTGCGGCGCTTGTTCGGGGTGCGGCGCTTATTCGAGGTGCGGCGCTTATTAGAGGAGCGGCGCTTATTAGAGGTGCAGCGCTTACTCGAGGTGCGGCGCTTATTCGAGGTGCGGCGCTTATTCGAGGTGCAGCGCTTATTCGGGGTGCAGCATTTATTCGGGGTGTAGCGCTTATTCGGGGTGTAGCGCTTATTCGAGATGTAGCGCTTATTCAAGATGAAGTGCTGATTCGAGGTGCAGCGATTATTCGAGGTGTAGCGCTTATTCGGGGTGCGGCGCTTATTCGAGGTGCAGCGCTTATTCGGGGTGCAGCGCTTATTCGGGGTGTAGCGCTATTCGAGATGCAGCGCTTATTCAAGATGTAGTGCTGATTCGAGGTGCAGCGATTACTCGAGGTGCAGCGCTTGTTCGGGGTGCGGCGCTTATTCGAGGTGCAGCGCTTATTCGGGGTGCAGCGCTTATTCGGGGTGTAGCGCTTATTCGAGGTGCGGCGCTTATTCGAGGTGCAGCGCTTATTCGGGGTGCAGCGCTTATTCGGGGTGCAGCGCTTATTCGGGGTGTAGCGCTTATTCGGGGTGTAGCGCTTATTCGCGATGCAGCGCTTATTCAAGATGTAGTGCTTATTCGAGGTGCAGCGTTTATTCGAGGTGCAGCGCTTATTCGAGGTGCGGCGCTTATTCGAGATGCAGCGCTTATTCGGGGTGTAGCGCTCGTAAGCCTCTGACGTAAGCCTCACATTCGGT
The DNA here is from genome assembly GCA_027575215.2 of Hydrozoanthus sils. NCBI lineage: Eukaryota > Metazoa > Cnidaria > Anthozoa > Zoantharia > Hydrozoanthidae > Hydrozoanthus > Hydrozoanthus sils. The sequence goes on from JAOBRD020643124.1 coordinate 12,120, forward strand.
ACCAGTCTTTTCCGGCGAATGATAACTGACGTCCGGTCACGACTCTATGGAACTTTTGAAAACAAATAAAAAATTAAAGAAAAGGAAAATACACGAAATTACCCCGACAAAATGTTATTCAATGGATAAATATTCTTTAGAAACCGTCAATATAACGGTGAAATAGGCACTATAAGCCTCGTGGTTTCTTTTTGGACTTTCTCGTCACTTTTTAATGCTTTGTCTGTACCGTGTGACAAACATTAAAATAACAAGAATAAGAAAAAAAGTGCATCACAAATTATAACGTAGAGAGAATGAAGTGAATAACGTACTAGAGATGCACAAAACGTAAAGAGAATGAAGTGATTAACGTACTAGAGGTGCACAAAACGAAAAGAGAATGAAGTGAATAACGTACTAGAGGTGCACAAAACGTAAAGAGAATGAAGTGAATAACGTACTAGAGGTGCACAAAACGTAAAGAGAATGAAATGAATAACGTACTAGAGGTGCACAAAAACTTATTATTTAACCAATTTTTAAATAAATGAATAACATGAACACAGCGGTAAGGAATTTTCGCAAAATTTCACAGAATTCGCGTGAACATTGAGCATTTTGTTTGACCCACCAAAACTATCGAACATGAAGATCAAACGTGGTTTCTCTGGATTTGCCGTACTCAGTATTCAGAAGTCAGGACAATTAATCGCGTCAATGTTTTCTTTTATGTCGTCATCGCGGCGCTTAGTCGAGGTTGCGGCGCTTATTTGTGGTGCGGCGCTTATTTGTGGTGCGGCGCTTATTTGAGGGGCCGCGCTTATTAAGTTCGTCGGCCTAGATGCGACGCTTATTTGCGGTGCGGCGCTTATTTGAGGGCCGCGCTTATTAAATTGGTCGGCCTAGATGCGGCACTTATTTGCGGTGCAGTGCGGCGCTTATTCGAGGATTTAACGGTAGTAGAGGCTGCAGGAAATTTCAATAACCATTCAAGGATCGCTCGTTTTATAGATAGTTGCCTTATTTGATCAACTGAGCAATTATCTGTCAGCTGAACGTATTATACTTTACTGTGCACTAAATCCTTTCCGGAGTTCCAGTTTAAGAAACGAGTAAAAACTAGGCAGGTCAGTTGATGGCAGTGGAATGCAGAAAGGTGCTAAGTGCAATATTGTTTTAAAAACCGTTAAATTGATTGGCTAAACTTTATAAACGGACAATATGTTCGTAAGTAAGCTTTTATCTCAAAAAATTCAATTCTGGCTACAATAGTCACATTGTTATAACTTTAATCAAATTATTATTCACTTGAAATTGTTTGAAATAAAAGTTTTATGACATTTTTTTTTCAGAAATGAATTTTTTAAACAAAAACCACACAACTCACTGCTGCTACGTCACAGGTTACCAGTCCCCGGCCAGCTCGATCAAAATTTACACTCCAATCTTTTTTTGATTAAAAAGCAAACTTAGACGTGGAAATTTTCTTTGGTTATTCGAATTTGAGTTCACAGATGACAACAGGTTTAATCCAAAGAGTCAAAAATTAAGCTTGATAGGGACTTTAACATAACAATACAGAATGAGTTAAAAAAATCGCAGCTTTGCTTTTAATTTGAACCTCGAAATCGTTTTCTAATACATGTATCGCAATACTTTAGGTTTAGTTTTTGTGTTAACCACGTAGAGAAATAGGAACAATTCAAGAACAGTTTGATGTTCAATACGCCAAAACATTAAGAACAACGAGGCCTCGGCCAAATTTACTGGTTCTTTATAAACAAAAAATTGCGTACACATATTTCTTCTTTTATTCTTCGGTAGTTCTAATGTTATATAACAGCAAGTCTCAATGAAAGTCCCCCGTGGACATACATGTACAGGCCACCTTTCCAAGTTGAAAGAAATATAATTTTCGAAATTTCTTTGCCTGTATATTGTATATATGCTCTACATTACACCGAAGTGTCTCATGTGCTTGCTTGAAGATCACCACGAGTCGTAAACAAATAAACTGGATGGAATGGAAATCTTAGCAAACGCTTTCCTCGTAGATGTTTAAGTTTTAAATCTCGTAACCATTTCAGCCCAAATACACTTGCGCCAAATGATTTATTGCTAAATTGTTTAGAACTATAACTCACACTTTTCATGTTGCAAATTTAAGAGAACTACAGCCTCTCATCCAGCCAGTGATCCAGTGTAAAATTGCTAATGAATTTTGGCGTGTATACAAATTTGTTTAAAGTGCCTATGAAACAAAATTTGCTTTTTCATATATTTTGCAGCTTATCATTTCTTAAAAAGGGATTAGAGAGAAAAAACTGCAAAAATAACTTGAAATGCGATTTTTTTGTCTCCAAAAAAGAGACAAGTCAGGTACAAAACGGGTTCCCAAAAAGTAGGAAGACTGGGGACGAAATGACGTAGTAAACTGCATTTTTGGGAAATAGTGCATTGATACCCGGTCTGTATGTATTGTTTTTTGCAACTAACGTCGTTAGGCGCCCCAGCTACGCAATAACTTCCACTTTTCTTCGCTTTCTTCTTTATCTGGTCCGCCATTGCTTTCAGCTTTCACAGTTTACTGCGTCATAACACGTGACATGGATGTTTTGGCTGGGCGCGGAATGATCCCATTTTTGAACTGCCAAATACGATTTTCAATTTCAGGAAAAAAGGTAAGACAAAGGTCGAACGCAACTCGAACCAAACAATTTTGTGTTAAAACGTGATGAATTAACAAGGGCTCAAAAAAGAATTCGTTTCATAGGCCCTTTAACTCTTTCAGCTCCAAAACTGCGTGTCAAATCTTCCCAACTTGAACCTATATTTTTCATGTTACCAGTTTAGGAGAACTTTGCTTTTCATCCTCAGTAGTTTCTTTAATTGATCAATTCCCATTTTCTTATTATCACCGTCTTCTTGTGTATGAGTTATGTAAGAAGTAAGATGTTGATAAACTGACTGGGGCAGAAAGGGTTGATCATGAGTTATGTAAGGAGAAACTAGATGTTGATAAACTGACTGGGGCTAAGAGGGTTGAGTTATGTAAGGAGAAGTTAGATGTTGATAAACTGGCTGGGACTGAAAGGGTTGAGTTATGTAAGGAGAA
>JAOBRD020643232.1:0-15216 GCA_027575215.2 Hydrozoanthus sils
TGGTTGTGGCTGTTGCTGTGGCTGTGGCTGTGACTTTACATGTGGTTGTGGCTGTGGCTGTGGCTGTGACTTTACACATGGTTGTGGCTGTGGCTGTGACTTTACACGTGGTTGTGGCTGTGGCTGTGGCTGTGACTTTACATGTGGTTGTGGCTTTGGCTGTGGCTGTGACTTTACATGTAGTTGTGGCTGTGGCTGTGGCTGTGACTTTACATGTGGTTGTTGCTTTGGTTGTGGCTGTGGCTGTGACTTTACATATGGTTGTGGCTGTGGCTGTGACTTTACATGTGGTTGTGGCTGTGGCTGTGGCTGTGGCTGTGGCTGTGACTTCATGTGGTTGTGGCTGTTGCTGTGGCTGTGACTTTACATGTGGCTGTGGCTGTGGCTGTGGCTGTGACTTTACATGTGGTTGTGGCTGTTGCTGTGGCTGTGGTTGTCACTTTACATGTGGTTGTGGCTGTTGCTGTGGCTGTGGCTGTGACTTTACATGTGGGTGTGGCCGTTGCTGTGGCTGTGGCTGTGGCTGTGGCTGTGACTTTACATGTGGTTGTGGCTGTTGCTGTGGCTGTTGCTGTGACTTTACATGTGGTTGTGGCTGTGGCTGTGGCTGTGACTTTACACGTGGTTGTGGCTGTGGCTGTGGCTGTGACTTTACATGTGGTTGTGGCTGTGGCTGTGACTTTACATGTGGTTGTGGCTGTAGCGGTAACTATGGCTGTGGCTGTGGCAGTGCCTGTGCTCTTACTGTGGCTGTGACTGAGGTTATGGTTGTGATTGTGGCTGTGAATGTGACTGTGGTTGTAACTGTGACCTTGACTATGAATGTGACTGTTGATGTGATTATGGCTGTTACTGCGGCTGTGACGTTGGCTGATTGCATATTTCTGGAACTCTAACTGTTGTTGTGACATTTGCGTTTGCTAATTCAGAGACTCTATAACTGTTTGCTGTTGCTGTTATATACTTTGACTGGAAGTATGAATGTAGCTGTGACTGCCAGTGTGGCTATGATTTTTGCTGTGACTGTTATGATTTTTACGACTGTCGCCGTGTCGGCAGCTGTGACTGTGATTGTGATTGTGGCTCTGGCTGTAATTATTATTGTTGCTATTGCTGCCACTACTTTAGCTTGGGCTCAGACAGCGGTTGCGCTTGTGACTATTACTGTAAAGGTCATAACTTCAATTGTGACTACGGTTACGAGTGTCTGTATCATCATAACTATGGTTGTGACTCACCATTCTCTTCAGTCCGCGGTCTCGTAAACAGGATTATCATATTCTCCTCGTACTTTCATCTTCATTTCAGTTGCGGGAGTTTTTTTTGGAGGAACTTTCTTCCCATCCTAGAAATGCACTAAAGTCAAACCCACTGTTTTGTTTTCGTCTTGGAAGTCTACACGCCAGAAAAGGGGTTTACAGAGAAAACTCTCGTTTTATCAATGTAATGTAATGACAATATGTGCTTTAAGAAGACTGGAGGTATTAACTTGATTGCATTGTCAGTTGCTATGACATGTAAGTGTCCACCTTTGGTATGTGATTGACTGAATACATTATCATGGATGATGAAAAAAAAAACCCAAGCCAGCAGTGAGAAACTACTGTTCAGCGGGTATATGTTCACCTACCTTCATATCAACGTAATACCCAGCGCTGTTCACATAGTTCTCCTTGTTGTACGAGTACTTTTTGGTCGACCTTTCACAGTGTGCTGGCTCCTCCCCGAGTTCAGCCTCGTCCTGTGACCTGTGCGGTGAGACATTTATTCAAAGAATTTTTAGGTAATTCAAACTCTAACATGTAGTTTGATCAACTAAACCTTCGCCGGTAGAAAATCTGACGTTTTTAGTGTTAGCCCTTCGTCAGAATATGAACTCTATAAAGATAAATCGTGATAAGAGCTAACGCTCGAAAATCGAGAATTTTCCCTGTCATCAAACAATTAGGCATTTTCACAACCATGCGCTGTGCGTATTTCCCACTGTTTTGGCGGGCCACAGGTCTTTATAAGCAGTGCGCGTGGTTGTGAAAATGCCTTATTAACTTTCCCTTTGCTCTTGCCCATCCATTGAGCGCCCTTCTCTCCGTCCCCATTTATTAGTCGCCAATCGTCCATTACCGTCTATCGTCCCTTGGCCGCCCCTCTCGTTCATCATCCATTGGCCGCCCCTCTTGCCCATCGTCCATTCACCGCCCCTATCGTCCATTGGCCGCCCCTCTTGCCCATCGTCCATTGGCCGCCCCTCTCGCCCCTCGTCCATTTACCGCCCCTGTTGCCCTATTGTCCATTTACCGCCCCTCTCGCCCACCCTCCATTTACCTCCCCTCTTGCCCATCGTCATTGACCGCCCCTCTTGTCCATCGTCCATTTACCGCCCCTCTTGCCCATCGTCCATTGGCCGCCCCTCTTGCCCATCGTCCATTTACCGCCCCTCTCGCCCATCATCATTTGGCCGCCCCTCTTACCCATCGTCCATTTACCGCCCCTCTCGCCCATCATCATTTGGCCGCCCCTCTTGCCCATCGTCCATTTACCGCCCTTCTTGCCCATGGTCCATTGGCCGCCCCTCTTGCCCATCGTCACTTTACCGCCCCTCTCGCCCATCATCATTTGGCCACCCCTCTTGCCCATTGTCCATTTACCGCCCCTCTTGCTCATCTTCCATCGAACGCCCCTCTCGCCCATCGTCCTTTGGCCGCCCTTCTCGCCCATCGTCCATTTACCACCTCTCTTGCCCATTGTCCATTGGCCGCCCCTGTCGCCCATTGTCCATTTACTGCCCCTCATGCCAATCGTCCATTTATCCCCTCTCTTGCCCATCGTTCATTAACTACTCCCTCTCCCCCTTCCATGTCATTGGCCGCCCCTCTCGCCCATCCTCCATTAACCACCCGCTAGAATCTCCTTAAAATTCTGGTAAGAATTTTTACTTTCTTAATATGAGTATCTAACAGAACACCAGCCTATCAGAGCGGGCGTACCATCGAATCTAGCATTTTGGCCCGAGGGAAATACCATTGTTGTTTTGTAATACTGATTCAATAGTATTACCTTTTTTCTCAATAATGAAATTAAGTTGCAGACCCGATCCAACAGGCGCTACTAAGCTATGAAAACGGTTGGGGTTGAAGACCCTAACCAGTATAATGGAAGTTGACTCTGCTCACCATTACTCGTACTTACATTTTTCTGTAAATGACAACAGCAAACACGATCAGTGTAATGAAGACTAACCCAATTAGTGCTACAAACACAACGGCCAGCTGCATTAACTTAGCTGTTCAAATTAAGATCAAACAAGCCTGTTAGTTAATTACTCCATAAAAGGAACAATAAATCACAAAACAATCAAGATACCAATAATTGTGTCAATCAACCTAAGAAAAGTTGTTGATTACAATGATGATGAAGATTAAATTGAAAATGATGACGCTAATGAAGCGCAATTAATAAAATGATAACGACTATAATGAAGTAACAAGAGTAACAAAGATGGCTAAGAGGTTGAAAGTAGCATGACTAGAAACGCTCTCTACTTACCAGCAGCCTCGGAGTCGTCAAGAACTGAAAAATATATAAGAAAGTTTGTTGTCAGTTGTGGTGTACATCGATACAGATGCTTATCTTGTATCTCAATGTTCGAAGATAACGCTTTACGAAATTTTCGGAACACCAGCAAGGAAAGGAGAACGGGGCTTACTCTCCCTCTCTACAGTTTCTCTCTTGACATTTTCGTGCTTCGCTCAACTCCTAAAACGAGATCTTGAAACAGAAATGGACAACGAGATCTTGAAACAGAAATGGACAACTCTCAGAGAATTAAAAACGAAAATCGCCAGTTTTGCCGGGGTCACCGGTTCAACAACTAAGATGTTTTTGGTTTATGTGAAGCGTTATCAGAGATCGAGACGTTTTAACCACTAGGGGAACATAGTGGCGACTGTTTACGGCGCCGTCACAAAAGAAAATTGTTTGTTCAAGCACAAATCCTTAGGGGAGGAACTTTATTATAACCCACTACTTTTTTTACACATGCGCGCTACGTAGTTTTGGGTTAGGTTAGTTAATAATACAGGTAGGAGGACTTACAGCCACACTGCTTTGTTTACACATGCGCATTGCACAGTTTTAAGTTAGATTTAGTTCGTAATACAGGTAGAGGGACTTACAGCCACACTGCTGTGTTTACACATGCGCACTGCGCAGTTTTAAATTAGATTTAGTTCGTAATACAAGTAGAGAGACTTACAACCACACTGCTTTGTTTACACATGCGCATTGCGCAGTTTTAAGTTAGATTTAGTTCGTAATACAAGTAGAGGGACTTACAGCCACACTCCTTTGTTTACACATGCGCATTGCGCAGTTTTAAGTTAGATTTAGTTTGTAATACAAGTAGAGAGACTTACAACCACACTGCTTTGTTTACACATGCGCATTGTGCAGTTTTGAATTAGATTTAGTTCGTAATGCAAGTGCTTCTCAACGACTTACAACCACACTGCTTTGTTTACACATGTGCATTGCGCAGTTTTAAGTTAGATTTAGTTAGAGACTTACTACCACACTGCTGTGTTTACACATGCGCAGTACGTAGTTTTGGGTTAGATATAAAGGTAGAGGGTCTTAGAATCAGGCTACTTTGTTTACACATGCGCAGTACGTAGTCAAGGGCTGAAAGGGTTAACTTCTTATAAAATGTAGTAAAGAAATGCTTTAAATACTGAGAATGTTTGAACTTGACTTTATTGGTGTAGTATTACCAATAAGAGCTACGTTAAACAAATCATTTTGAGTGGATAGGCTCGCTTTTCCTGACTTCAGTCGGAAGTCGTTGAGGTGCACTTGATTTTACTAGGTTTATCAAAATTGCGGATTTATCATTAGTAATCAGTCACAACATTGTTCACAAAACATGTCACAAATACACAGCTTACTTTTTATTCACTTACTTGCTTGAGTCGTGCTAAGCTTATCCGAAATAAAAATATCCGACTTCAGCTTAAGGGCGGCGTTTGAAACCAACCTGCGCCATAATCGGATAGCACGACAAGCTGAACTTTAGCTTGAGCATGGCGACTGTAGCATGGCGCGTTGGCCTTACTTACTTTGCGCTACAAATATAGCTGAGTAAAACTTACTTCTGCTAACAGCTAGCTCCAGTATGATGGGGACACGGAGTATTGTAATTACGAACATATAGAAACAACTCGAGAAAAGATTGAAGATAAAAAATGATGACAAAACTCGTGGTGGTTTTACGTTTGAAGTATCGAAGGAGATTACTTTAAATACGAAAATATCGGACTATTACATTTTTGGACGAAAATAAAGGTCCGAAAATTTAATTGTCCGGAAAAAATTGGCTTCCAAACATTACAATGTCCGAAAGTTTTAAAATGTGCTTAATTTTACAACAATTACTGACTCAATATCACATGATTCGGAAGCCTAGTGCGGTCAAGGACTAAGGTAAAGTAATTTTATGACCTTGGTTCGTTGTCTTCAAATAAAATGTCGCGAGCGTTTGATCAAACTTAAGAGTTAGAGTGAGAAAGTAAAACTAGTACAGTGCTTTGATGACATCAAAAGTAGCAGACTGAAGCAATAGTATCCTCTTTTTTGTAAACCTGTTTTATTGAAAAAATTTAAAAGTGTATTCATTGTTGTCATTTTTCCGAAATTTACGGGTAAAAATGCCCAAACGTTTTTTTAGTTCGAAACTTAAAATTTGAAAGTTTAAGGTCCAAATATTTTGGTAATTATATTCAGAGAACAAAGGGAAGAAAACCGTATAGCCGAGTTCTGGTTTGGCGCACGCACTTCGCTCTTTCCTATAGGAGCACGGCTATACTATATTACAGTATCTTGATGAAACAGATTAAAAGTCGGTAATTTGAAAATTGGAGTTTGCATAGGATTGCGAAGTACTTTTGATAATAAACTTACTTGAGCTGCCGAAGGATTCCGCCACAGCGACAAGCAAAACGAACGCGAACAAAGCGTTGAGGCGAACTGATTGCTTCATGTTGTTCTTCCTCCTTGATAGTCCAAATCTAGCCTTGCAAGTGGAATGAATGATTAGATAAAAGGGTTTTTCAAGAGTTATATCGACGCAGTTTTTTGTTGCCCTTATTGTCTTGTTTGCAACGAGTACGTGATTCAACACAACACCAGAAATCTCAAAGCTACTCGAATTTGAATATAAATTGCATTAATGGTATTGTAACCCATTCCATTGTTTTCGATGCGCATTTAAATTTTTTTTATTATAGTGAAGGCTTTACGTCGTAATCCAAAAACTATCTGTATTATCATTGTTCCTAACATTTCAATACTGACTTTACGCCGAGTTCACTGTGTTGCTATACAATATATGTGAAAAACTCGGTCTTGTAGCTTGGTTAACATAGTCAAATATTTTAGTATTTGTTTCAAGGTGATGGATAAATTGTTAACAGTGGGGAAAGAAGATTCGAATTCGCCATTCAATAAAACACAATGACCTTTTGATGTTAATAAGACTATTAACAATCTTGAACTACAAAAAACGCCACCCGTTGAACTCAGAGCTACACAAACAACAAGCCGGCTTTTCAGTTTCATTAAAGCAAAACTTTTACAGACTACACAGCGACTTTCACAGCGTATACTGGACTGCCTTGCGTTTTCTCATCGACTCTTGCACCAGTCAAACTAAAACTGTTCGAATGACTTTCAAAATTCCGATTTGAAATAACTAATAAAGAAGTAGCTCTTCTAAAAATGAAAAGTCTCTAAATTTGAAGATAAGAATTGAAAAGTAAGTTTCACTTATGAAAGCTGTTGTTTAGCTTTGGGTTTTTGTTTTGTTATGGCACCAGAATAAGGAAAAACCTTACTAGCTACTGAAGTCTCCGAGGCAAAACAGTCTTGAATAATTATACGGTCAATGCTTGGTGGCAGATTTCAAAAACTTCAAGCTATGACAAGCGAATCGCCTAACTACATCACGTACTAAACGAAGTCTTAAGTTTCACTTAAATAGTTTTCTTGCTAGCGGTTACCGCCCGTGCTTACTGTGTACGGAATCAATACAGTAATCCAAACGTTAGAGGTTATTTTTAAGGTCTACAAAAGCATTTTTCTTTCTTACATTGTCAGTGACTTCAATTCTTTTTCGCTTGATTCCTGTTATGACAGTTATGGACGATCCACGTAAATTGGAAAAATATCAGTTGCGCAGCATAGTTTGAATTTTTTTTCTTATTTCGCCTACGCACAGTAAACATTTCTTAAACAAGTACACAACACTGATGAGCTTGATAAATCATTTTACGCGTAGTGACAAAAGGGCAGGAGGGGAGGGGGGGCAGTTTCCATGTCAGAATAATTTTGAATTCAACAATGACTGCGCTTCTAGTTCTACGTTATGCTGCGCACAACACCCCCCCCCCCCCTTCCCTTCTAATATCAACTTCGTTCCGACGAGCCTGCTCGACTAAGTATTCAATATAGATCATTTTCTACATTCGGAACGAGAATCAGATCAATCTCTAAAAAGAAAAATTAACTTACTAAAGCATTTAAATGACAACGCAAACTACCCAAATAATTGTCGTTAAAACCATTAGAATCGAGACAGTTGGAGAGCTTCTATCGTCACACTCTTGATGTTCTGCGCGTTTATTGTGTGTAATTTAATCTACTTGGCTGGTATATCTGTACTAAATATCTGATAAATGTACTCTGTGCTTTTTATTGTATATCATATCTGATAAATAGTTAAAGATAAAAGTACTCTTTGTATAAATTCAAGCTTATCATTATGCAAGTAGAAATCTAATAGTAGATTTTTTATTTGTAATAAACGTAGCATTCATTGCTATTTGCAGATGACATGTCTAGCAGGTCCTTTGTAAAATTAGTTAATTCTTCGATAAACTGAATGAATTGACAGCGTTAAATTCCAATGCAGGTGAAGGTGGCAAGGTATTGTCATCAGTTTGAGAAAATTAAGGTAATCCCAACAATTTTGCATTTTTGATTAAAAGCGGTCATAATCTGCCTTTGAACATTCACAAAGAAGAACTAACCAAAGGCCTAGTTAGTCTATTTTACAAATGCAGACTTTAAATGTCTTGGGGTAACTGACGACACCAAGCACTGTTTCTAAGCTTGGTGGTGGAAGGTCAGTAGGACATACAAAAACAAACTGATGCAAAAGCTGCGCAAGGAAGAGAAATAGTTCAGTCTTGGCCAGCGACTCTCCTAAGCACACCCGCGGACCGCAACCAAACGGGAGAAAACTTCTGTCGCCTGGATAAACAAACTTCCCATTAGAATCGATAAACCGCGACGGGTTAAAGACAAACGGATTCTCCCAGGCTTGGGAGTCATGGTGTAGAGCCCAAGCATTTATGACTACTGTTGTATCTTTTGGAATATCATACCCTCTAAGTTTTGTATCTTTTGTGGCTTTATGAGGAGTCAACAAAGGGAGGATGGTTGATAGGCGAAGTGTCTCTGTTATCGTTGCCCTTACAAACGGCAACTTTGACCTATCTTGCAGGGAAGGCAAGCGATCTCGCCCGATGACGTCATCCAGCTCTTGCTGTAGTCTCGCTTGGACATTTGGGTAAGTTACGAGATACGCAATTGCCCAACGTAATGCTGTAGCTGTTGTGTCGAGACCTGCCAAAAACACGTCCATCAATGTTAAGATCATGTGTGTATTAGTAAGTAATTTTTGCACCTCTGAGCCCTCGTTTTCAGCGTCCTTAGTGGCCCATATGAGGGCGTCCGTCAGGTCTCGTATGTTGCTGCTGTCGAAAGTTTCTCGGTGTTCTTTAATTTGTTTTTCACAGAAACGATTTCTAAATGTCGTACACTCCTGAACTTCCTTCATGAGATTGATTGGTAAATACTTCAACCAGGGAAAAACTTGCAGATTCTGGCCGTTGATAAAGACACGAGAAAACTTCGCATTAAGTTCTGAGAGGTCTTGAAACTCTGGGTCATCAAGGTCGTACCTTGATCCGAACACCACAGCACATATCACGTTGAGAACAGCCAGGGTAATGTCATTTTGAGGGTCGACGGGTTTTCTTTCTGTTTGTTTAAATCTTTCCATCAGATAATGAATCTAAAAGCCAGAAAACCAGATCATGAAATTATTTTTAGATGAAACAAATATACAGAAAAACAGGTCGGACTAATTTACTAACACAGGAGTTTAAATCATTGCAAATTTATTTTTGATAGCGAAGAAGACCCATGGCATGTTTCCACCCTTTTGTCTTTTTCAAACTCTCTTTACCGCCTTTTACTGAAACAAAATAATAGTTTTGAATCCTGCTTTTTTCTGCACAGAACAGCCCCCCTTAGCCATGCATGTCTTTCCTCCCTCCTTGTATCAGCTAACTAAGGGTCGTTTCTTTATCAGACACTGAACCAAAACACAATACAAGCGGTTTGTGCAAGAGTGACTACAAAAGTAGCCTCTACAAGACCCTGTGGTAGCTATTGACCATTTTGACTCAACTGCGTCAGTCTCTCGATTCCTTCAGCACATTAAATTTGCAACTGAGACAGTTTCTCTTTCTGGCAGCGTTTGCAACATATACCTCTTCAGTGATTTTCTCCTCGAGCGCTTCGCGCGCGCTGCCATAAACTCGAAGTGCAACATGGGCGATCTTTCGCTGAAGCTTCCACGCGGGACCATAGTCACCGAGAATAATGCTCTTTCCGTCAACTACCAAACGGGTGATCTCCATATCAGGACGGCCAGAGAAATCGTGACCTGTATTGTAGACATGGAAACGTATAATTCAATGAACAGTTACAAGATATATTATACTAAATGCGATTTCCAATCTAGATGGCCAAAGAAACCTGTATTTTTTAAAAGGTTTTTCTTGAGGATCGACACCTTGAGGATCGTCACCCACTCTGGTTTGGCCCTAGCTCTTCAGTCTTTAGAATTACTGCTGGTAACCTTTGGCTTTTTAAGTAAAATTATCTGAAGAAGCAAAATATTTTTGATTCAATAAAACTCGAAAGAAGCTTTTGGTTTGACTTAGGCACACATATATAAATTATGGGCGAACTTTTCATGCTAAATCGGAGGGACACAATTTGTTGTTGGTGGGTAACTCAAAGCTAGCACTGTTCTTTGAGGACCTTCTGACGCTCGTTACACTTGCAATTAAAAAACTCGAGTTTACTGCTGCCAGGAAACTGAACGGAAACATCCAAGTAAAACCACCCCAATACAACTACAAAAACCTGTTTTAATCTGTATCAGCTTCAGCAGTTTAAATCTATAGCTCTGTGCATAGAACTAGTGCTTTGTGCTAGTTAATTAATTACTTTGGGCAATCCATGTTGTGTGTCTCGTTGTACCTGCCAAGAGCCCATAACACTATAGGTTTACAAGTGACCATAATTTAGAGAATTTCTCCCCTCTAGACTACGAACTGAAGAACACAAACCTTTTTGAAGCATTGCCTCCCTTGCTATCTCCACATTGTCGATAACAACCGTGTTTTCAGAACCAATTTTCATTGTAAATATTCCCTCGTAACTCGAACCAAGTTGTGCCAACATTTTGAATGGGGACGTCTTGTGGTTACGCAATAGAAAAATCGGCGAGAGCCTTGGCCCAGGGGGAAGGTTTTTCGGCTCGGAAAGACGAACAATTATCTCCCATACCGTAAACGCGAACAGAACAAGGAAGAAGATGAACCCCAATTCGATCAGCATCATCTCCGTTTTTTACGTCGGTACTTGTATGTCATCGTTTTAAGAAAAGCAGAATCCATTTTTTAGTTTGCTTCTAACCTGCCTTTGATTCAGCTATATCTGTCTCTCTTCTAATGTGTGTTTGTCTGCCTGTCTACCAGTAACAGTATTTATTCAAGAATGAATACCAGTAACAGAATTTTCTTTATGTCTGTCTACCTAACAAATCCTGGCAGCATTTGCTGTTTGCCGGACCAAACTTACAAAAAGCCTACACCACTCTTCTGCCTTCTTGACATTATTATTATTACTATTGTTGTTGTTGTTGTTGTTGTTGTTATTATTATTGTTATTATTTTTATTATTATTATTATTATTTTATTGAGAACTGGATGACAACAGTTAACTTTCCTTTCAATCAACCGCCATAAATACAATGGAGTTTTGCGTGTACTATAAAAATTTGTAATGAAAATTTCAGCAATTGTTACTTCAACACAAGGAAAGCCTTTAGAATAAGACTAACAAACACTGCAAATACTACTTTTTACAGGGACAAGAGTCTTAGTTCAAGAGAGCTCAAGTTCTGTCATTTACAGTGTGGGGAAAGAGTTTTTGAAATCAAATAGTAAGTGTTTGTTTGATGGTTTATTAATTTTCAAATTGCTTCTCTGCTTCTAGTCTCCTTTAGACATCTTTTCCCTTTTAGTTTGCGTTTTTTTTTCATTTTCTATTTCACTTATTCAGTTTTTATCTACCTTCATTAACTCACTTAACAAGTAACTTACACCATTAATATTTTATTATTCTCTCTCAGTGTAAATCTATACTTAGGTGTGAGCTCAATTTATTTCTAACCTCCAAAGTAGGCGATCGCGAGTTGATCTGAGCCGCCTGGTTCGTAGTTACCCCAGGAATCAACTGGCTGTATATAGTACCCTTATAACTTGTAAGGTACATCAAATGTAAAACCCTAATATTTGTATGAAATGAACTTGTTGCTGTTAATTTTTACACTAAGTGTGTTTTGTACAAGTTCCAGCGGTGTTCACTTCACACTGGTCCCCCTGTGGCCGTGACGTCATATCAATGCTGTGCACTAAGATCATGACCCAGACAAACAAACCAGATATCGTAAAATCGAGAGGCAGCTAATGCAATGTTTTGAACCGACCTTAATATTCAAATTTAACAAGAAAATCGATTCTTGTATTAACAAGATCGCTACGTTCTCTATACACCATTTTGTCAAACATGCCTCTGTTTGTCTGACTCTGAATCACGTGGAGGCATACATTTCTAGTAAGTGATAGTGCACAATATATAAATACGATTCTTGTGTCTGTCCGTTAGCCGCAGATGAAATACTATTTTTTAAACACACGATACGCAATTCTTGGAACAACAAAATTTTACCCACAAACGATGACACAGCTCGACTGAAACCCGAGTAAAATAGAAAAGGAATATCGATATTTTTACGAGCAAAGGATGAACTCGCCACTATAAAAGCCAGATAAACAACTTTGCGTGACAGTTTCGAAATCGTGGCAAAATTTAATTTCTATCAGTTTTGTGGTACAAACCACGGTGTGATGTCGATGAATCAGTAAAAATTGTATTGTAGTTTGCAGTCAATTTGTGATCGAAAAGAAAAAGTGCCTTTTGAGATCAAAAGTTGAAACGAATAATCACTCTAGTCAATGTTAATTTGCATCAGTCCATTGATTTGCGTCAATGCGGTCTCCAGTATTGAAAGTCTACGAATCGCAGAAATGACACGTCACCGGTTTGTGTTGTGTTTATAGTAAAATGTTAAGACATCGTTTAAGTTTCGAAAAACGAAAAATTGTAAGAAGGTCGAATTGCCTCTTAGCCTTGGACGAACAGTGAATGAAAGTTGTTTAATATTATTTATAGTCATATTTACGTAAAAACAATTCATAATTTACATACATGTTATGTGACCCGATTGCTTGAATATAAATTCTCTATCTATTTTATATATATGTGTTGACAATAACTCTGTCTTAGAGAAACAAACAAAGCAGAAATGCAAATCTACAGACCTTAAACTAATCTTTGTGGCGTTTCGTAGTCTTGTCTGTTGCTGGATTTGATACTGTTCATGTTCTGTGTATTGAATATTTTTATATTCTAATCAGATGACGAAATATTTGATTTTAAGCCAAGGAAGGGGTTGGGAAGGGTAACGTCCGGGACACTTCGAGCGGAAGTCACGTATTTGTCAATTCGCTTTAAAAAACGATTAAAAGCTTTTAGTGTTTGGAACGTTTTCAACTATTCAAACAAAAGTAACCTAAGGCTATAATGGTGCTGTATTCCTCAACAGCTTTCCTTAAACCCAGATCTGCCACTTCACTGCACGCACGCTCGACTCCAGGCTTTTAATTTTACTTCTAATTTCTTCTTAAATATAATTTGCTCCAGAATTTTACCTGCCTCTTACTTTGCCTTTACCGGCATTGTATACGTAAAGAAAAAAAAAATTGTAAATGCTCGTTTAGAATATTTTGATAGGAAAGTTTTTCAAAAGGGTACTTGCAGAGTAGGGGTTGCATGTCACCATCTTGGATATTTCGTGGTCGAACAGCATTGGGTGCGAGCGAAAAAATAGACCGCAAAGCCCACAGGCTAGTCTTGGCAGTTTTTCTTCCATCCAGATTTTGACGTTTAATGCAGAATTGAACACATCTTAAATTACATTTTAATTTTGTGAACTGTACCTATGTAAAATGTAATCACTTCGACTGTCGGAAAAGTCTCCATTTGAAACTAAGACCCGTTCAAACGCCGGCTTCCGGGGGGTGGGGGGACCTCCGGGGTTACAAGAGTAGGGATGACTATCAGAAAAGTCCAATATAGGGAGTCCCCCTGGGTGCCGGCTACAGGCTCGACTCTAGCACGAGCTAAGCACGGCGTCTGAAACAAACCTCAATTAACTCCAGCTAAAGTCGTGTAGCACGGGTCAGTTTGTCGTGCTACCCGACTATGGCGCGGGTTGGTTTCAGACACAATGTTACAGTCGTGCTAAGCTAGCTTGACTCCGGCACGAGTTAAGCACGGCGTCTGAAACAAACCTCAATTAACTCCAGCTAAAGTCGTGTAGCACGGGTCAGTTTGTCGTGCTACCCGACTATGGCGCGGGTTGGTTTCAGACACAATGTTACAGTCGTGCTAAGCTAGCTTGACTCCGACACGAGTTAATCACGGCGTCTGAAACAAACCTCAATTAACTCCAGCTAAAGTCGTGTAGCACGGGTCAGTTGTCGTGCTACCCGACTATGGCGCGGATTGGTTACAAACGCCAAGCTAAAAGCGTGCGGAAGTCGGGTTTTCCAAGTTCAGATTGTAGCATGCACGGCATTTGAGACAGGCCTAAGAGAGTGTCACAAATTACATTTTTATTTATGGAGCAAGTCTGGTGAAGACCAAGCAACTATTTCGTTTGCAAAAACGTCAACACATCTTTGAAATGTTAACTTTTCAGAAGTAAGCGGTAAATTTTATTGCAATGGAGATTGGTAAACCTATTAATAAATAGAAGCTGAAAATAGTGCTTTCTATGTGAGAAAATATACAGTTTTTGTGGCTATTGTAAAGTGGGGCTTTATTTGGAGGATTTGTTAAGAACGGTTCGCTCAAGTTCAAGTTGAAAAAGAGCTTTAGCGGTTCAAAGCGATATGAACATTTGTAACAATACAACGGAAACAAATTTGTTGGCGATTAGACTTGTTGTTAACCAAAGGCAAGTATAAGAATAACTGCCATGTGATCGGGGTGACGCGGGTCGATTTTCGCTCGGGTTCCCTTCGGGTTAACTCAGTTTCTTGTACGCTTGCCTATGGTTAATTACAGAATGTCAGAAATTTTACCTATTTGAAGATGATCACGTTGATCGAAACATGTAATTGTTCCAGAATTGTTATTGTTGTTGTTCAAGACAGAAAAAGGCTGTCAAAAATGCTGACAAGCTAGGTGTTCAACATGATTCGTGATTTTCCAAAAATTATCTTTCTGTCGAATAGTGCTTTCACACCTTTTCCCCGTCAGGATGGAATCATCGAGGCTTTTGAAAAACCAATTGCCGGGTAGTTGCTTTTTCCTTACTGACCGTTTCCCCCAATTGGGAAACTCGGAGGTAGTTTCAGGTGTGTTTTGTACACTTTTGAGTCTGAGGTTTTGAAGAAACCTTTGATCACAGTTTAGAGTCGACCTTCCCTCGTTAGCTTGTAAGAAGTCAGTAGCAATCTAAACATTTTTGTCTAAAAATGTGTATTAAAACACCCAATAGAATACAAACTCTTTTTAAGCGACGGAAACTAATTCTATGTTTTCAGAATAAACAATTTCCAGGGGGCAGCTTTCAGAGAGAAAAGGAAATCTTTTCCAATTTAAATTTGTACAGACAAACTGTATATGTTGCTGAAATAGAAACACAATCAGTTACTGTTCATCAGCAGGATACCC